>WNWK01002989.1:31517-184981 GCA_009830355.1 Cherax destructor
TCACTAGCCCATCTATCCTCCAATAGTTGTTTATATCTTACCCTAACTGCCTCCTCTTTAGTTTATAAACCTTCACCTCTCTTTTACTTACTGATTCTATTTTCCTTGTATCCCATCTACCTTTTACTCCCACTGTAGCTATAACTAAAAAGTGATCTGATATATCTGTAGCCCCTCTATAAACATGCACATCCTGAAGTCTACTCAACAGTCTTTTATCTACCAATACATAGTCCAACAAACTACTGTCATTACGCCCTACATCATATCTTGTATACTTATTTATCCTCTTTTTCTTAAAATATGTATTACCTATAACTAAACCCCTTTCTATACAAAGTTCAATCAAAGGGCTCCCATTATCATTTACACCTGGCACCCCAAACTTACCTACTACACCCTCTCTGCATGTTTCTCCCACTTTAGCATTTAGGTCCCCTACCACAATTACTCTCTCATTTGGTTCAAAAGTTCCTATACATTCGCTTAACATCTCCCAAAATCTCTCTCTCCTCTACACTCCTCTCTTCTCCAGGTGCATACACGCTATTATGACCCACTTTTCGCATCCGACCCTTATTTTAATCCACATAATCCTTGAATTTACAATTTATATTCCCTCTTTTCCTTCCATAACTGATCCTTCAACATTATTGCTACCCCTTCCTTAGCTCTAACTCTCTCAGATACTCCTGACTTAATCCCATTTATTTCTCCCCACTGAAACTCGCCTACCCCTTCAGCTTTGTTTCGCTTAGGGCCAGGACATCCAACTTCTTTTCATTCATAACATCGGCAATCATCTCTTTCTTATCATCCGCACTACATCCACGCACATTCAGACAACCCAATTTTATAAAGTTTTTCTTCTTCTCGTTTTAGTATATTTGTACAGGAGAAGGGGTTACTAGCCCATTGCTCCCGGCATCTTAGTCGCCCATACGACACGCATGGCTTACGGAGGAAAGATTCTTTTCCACTTCCCATGGACAATAGAGAAAATAAAAAGAACAAGAGCTATTAAGAAAAAGAAGAAAACCTAGATGTGTGTATGTATATATGCATGTGTATGCCAGTGTAGTGTGACCTAAAGTGTAAGTAGAAGTAGCTAGATATACCTGTTATCCAGCGTGTTTATGAGACAGAAAAAGACACCAGCAATCCTACCATCATGTAAAACAGTTTCAGGTTTCTGTTTCACAGTCACCTGGCAGGATGGTAGTACCTCCCTGGGTGGTTGCTGTCTACCAACCTACTACCTAGGCAAATTATTAGAATCAATTATAGCTGATATTATCAGAAGTCACCTTGAAGACCATAATTTGATTAATGAATCTCAGCATGGGTTTACGAGAGGTCGTTCCTGCCTGACAAATTTACTGACGTTTTCAATAAAACATTTGAGGCAGTAGACAGTGATAAAGAATATGATATAGTTTACTTGGATTTCAGTAAGGCCTTCGATAGAGTACCTCACAAGAGACTCTTAAGAAAGGTGGCAGCTCATGGTATAGGAGGTAAAGTTCTAGCATGGATAGAGGCATGGCTTACCAATAGAAAGCAGAGAGTTTCCATTAATGGGGTCAAATCTGAATTGGGATTAGTCACTAGTGGCGTTCCACAAGGATCAGTTTTGGGCCCATTGTTGTTCATAATTTACATAAATGACCTTGATGAAGGAATTGCAAGTGACATGAGTAAATTTGCTGATGATACAAAAATAGGCCGTATAATTCATTCTGAGGAGGATACCAATGAACTCCAGGAGGATTTGGACAAATTAATGTCTTGGTCTGAAAAGTGGCAGATGAAGTTCAATGTGGACAAGTGTAAGGTGCTTGTCGTTGGTAATGAAAATATCCCGAATTTATAAACTAGGTGAAGTTGAGCTTGATCATACAGAATGTGAAAAGACTTGGGAGTCATGGTAAGCAGGAATCTAAAGCCAAGACAACAGTGCCTAAGTGTGGCAATAAGGCTAACAGATTACTAGGATTTATTTCAAGAAGTATAAGCAACAGAAGTCCAAAAGTTATTTTACAGCTCTATACATCACTAGTGAGACCTCATTTGGATTATGCAGCTCAGTTTTGGTCTCCTTACTACAGGATGGATATAGATTCATTGGAGAACATACAAAGAAGAATGACTAAAATGATTTACAGTATAAGAAATCTCCCGTATGAAGATAGACTTAGAGCGTTGAATCTCCACTCTCTGGAGAGACGTAGAATGAGGGGAGATATCATCGAGGTGTACAAGTGGATGATGGGCATAAACAAAGGAGATATTAATAAAATACTGAGGATATCGAACCAAGTAAGAACCAGAAATAACGGATTTAAATTGGATAAATTTAGATTTAGAAAGGACATAGGCAAGTACTGGTTTTCGAACAGAGTTGTAGATGCGTGGAACAATCTTCCGATTAGGGTGATAGAGGCTAGGACCTTGGGTGGCTTTAAAAAGAGATTGGACAAATATATGAGTGGGAGGGGCTGGGTTTGATTGGTGTCGTGGGTGCAGGAGTGAATTCTTAGGTAGTGGTGGTTTTGATAAGGACGTGCCTTGTATGGGCCAGTAGGCCTTCTGCAGTGTTCATCCATTCTTATGTTCTTAAGTCCCTCTCTGGGGTTACTTCCCTTCTTCGTCTTTTAATGCCACTAGGACCAGCTTGACAGTCACTAGACCCCTGTCAAACAAAATAACTGTCAAGAGTGCTCTGTTTCTGGCGCCTCTTCAACATGTCCCTGAAGTACAATATGGCTCTGTCACTGAACTTGTTGCAGAGATGGCTTATTTCAGCTTGCTCAGGGTGAAATTGTTCAACAAAACTTTGCACCTCATTCCACATTGAACAAATTTCCCTAATCCGTGAAGAAGGCACCTCCAGTCTATCTTCCTCCTCCTGTGAAGCAATGTCCTCTACTGTGGTCTGATGCTGTTCCAGATGAACCTCTTGCAACTCTTCATTGGTTAGCTCTTCCCTGTGGTCCTCCACCAACTCTTCCACATCCTCGCCACTCACCTCCAACCCCAGGGACTTGCCCAATGCCACAATACCTTCCACAACAGGCACAGGGTCGTCAGGGTCAGGGTCAGCCTCAAACCCTTCAAAATCCCTCTGTTCAACACAACCTGGCCACAATTGTCTCCAAGATATTGTTTATTTGGATTTTAGTAAGGCTTTTGATAGAGTACCACATCAGAGACTGTTAACCCTTTGGGGGTCGACAGGCCTTCTCAGGAAAGTGTTCCTGGGGTCGAAAAGTTTTTGGAAAAAAAAAATTAATTTTTTCTTATGAAATGATAGAGAATCTTTTTCCTATCATAACGCCACCAAAATTATGAAATTTGATCGAAAATTAACGGAATTATGCTTTCGCGAAGTTAGCGGTAGCCATGACACTTTCGCATCGGCGATTTTGCCCACTTTGAGCTCTATTTTCGACAAATTCCAATGTGTCAGTCTCCTAAAATTATAGCTACTTCGCTAGAACTCCATTTCTTCTATCAATTGAGTACAAGAAACCGCCTATTTACTAATTTCATCTACCCAAAATAGTGGTCAGAAAATGGCAATTTTCCAATTTCACACAAATTTCAAACGATGCCAATTTCAAAATAGGGTCCAGAGTAAACAAGGCAGACATTCCTGGCACTAAAATAACATGGTCTCTGTTCATTAGTCACGTCTCCAGGCCCCTCTTACATTACTTTTGCTTTTCATTTTGAATTGTTATTCTCACAAAAAATAGAAGATTTACTGTTATGTATACAACTGCATCATTGTAAAAATGGTATAAATAATATCAGAGCACTTGTGCATGAATATAAGACTCGCCAGTTGATGTGTATTGGAGGCATAGTGTGATTTGTTTACTCTTGAACATCGTCAAAAATCGAACATTTTCGCTAATTTGAGCTCAATTTCAAGGTACTTGTCATTGTCATACCAATCAAAATCATCTCTATTTCTGTAATATATCTTCGATTCTATCAAATGAGACCAAGAAAACGAGAATACATCAATAAATACCATACGAAAATCGACTGCAAAGTCACTGTTTTAATAAAAAAAAACGGTCAGAGTTTTTTTTCTCTCATTATGCAGTGTGTACTGCAGGATTTTTTATACTGCGACACTGTCCACACAGACCCATTCTTTATATGTATGCCTACCAGACGTTTTCTGCTTAAATTGAGGCCGCTAGAATTTGGGCGTACTAGTACGGCACCAACCCCTGCTCGTAAAACGTACTAGTACGGCACCGACCCCCAAAGGGTTAAAGAAAGTGGCTGCTCACGGCATTGGAGGAAAAGTGTTTTCATGGATCGAGTCATGGCTCACCAATAGGAAGCAGAGGGTGTGCATTAATGGGGTTAAATCTGAGTGGGGATCTGTAACAAGTGGCGTTCCACAGGGATCGGTTTTGGGCCCGTTGTTGTTTATAATATATATAAATGACCTTGACGAGGGAATTACTAGTGATATGAGCAAATTCGCTGATGACACGAAGATAGGTAGGATAATCGATTCAGACGTAGATGTCACGGAACTTCAGGAGGATTTAGACAAACTCAATTCCTGGTCAGAAAAATGGCAGATGCAGTTCAATGTAGATAAATGCAAAGTTCTAAAGCTCGGGAATGTTCATAACCCTAGCACCTACCAGCTTAATAATGTTGAACTCAGCCGTACAGAATGCGAAAAGGATCTGGGGTTATGGTAAGCAGCAACCTCAAACCAAGTCAGCAATGCCTAAGCGTAAGAAATAAAGCAAACAGATTACTGGGATTTATATCAAGAAGTGTAAGCAACAGAAGTCCAGCGGTTATATTACAGCTTTATACATCATTAGTAAGGCCTCACCTAGATTATGCAGCTCAGTTCTGGTCTCCATTTTACAGAATGGATATAAATTCGTTAGAAAACATTCAGCGACGAATGACAAAGTTAATTCATAGCATTAGAAATCTTCCGTATGAAGAAAGATTGAAGACCCTTAAATTACATTCACTTGTAAGACGAAGAATGAGGGGAGACATGATCGAGGTATATAAGTGGAAGATGGGTATTAATAAGGGGGATATAAATAAGGTCTTGAGGATATCTCTCCAAGAGAGAACCCGCAATAATGGATTCAAATTGGATAAGTTTAGATTTAGAAAGGATATAGGAAAATATTGGTTTGGAAATAGGGTAGTTGATGAGTGGAACAGTCTGCCTAGTAGGGTCATTGAAGCTATGACCTTGGGTAGTTTCAAATTTAGGTTGGATAAATACATGAGTGAGAGGGGTTGGATTTAAGTGGGACTCGCACTTGAGTTAATAGAATCTGCAAAGCTTATTTCTTGGGTAGAATTGAAAATTAAGTTGGGCAATTATTCTGTTAGTGGGATGGATTGTGAAGGACATGCCTAGTATGGGCCAACAGGCCTGCTGCAGTGTTCCTCCTTTCTTATGTTCTTATGTTCTTAAGCAACGTTCAAAGTCCTGGAAGTCACTCCCTCCCAAGCCTTACCTATAAGGCTTATGCAAACGAGGATACTGAAGTGATTTTTCCAGAACTCTCTTAGGGTCAACTGAGTGTCCGAGGTCATTTCTAAGAACTTTTGAAACACTGCTTTTGTGTAGTTTTTTGAAGTTAGAAATGACCTGCTGGTCCATGGGCTGGATGAGAGGAGTGGTGTTAGGAGGCAAGAACTTCACTGTGATGAACCTGAACTCATCAGACAAAAAGTCTGCCAAGTTGTGAGGATGAGCAGGAGCATTGTCCAGTACCAGGAGGCACTTGAGTCCCAATTTCTTTTCCTGTAGGTATTTTTTCACATAAGAACATAAGAAAGGAGGAACACTGCAGCAGGCCTGTTGGCCCATAATAGGCAGGTCCTTCACAATCCATCCCACTAACAGAACAATTGCCCAACCTAATTTTCAATTCTACCCAAGAAATAAGCTTTGATGATTCTATTAACTCAAGTGCGAGTCCCACTCAAATCCAACCCCTCTCACTCATGTATTTATCCAACCTAAATTTGAAACTACCTAAGGTCCTAGCTTCAATAACCCTACTAGGCAGACTGTTCCACTCATCAACTACCCTATTTCCAAACCAATATTTTCCTATATCCTTTCTAAATCTAAACTTATCCAATTTGAATCCATTATTGCGGGTTCTCTCTTGGAGAGATATCCTCAAGACCTTATTTATATCCCCCTTATTAATACCCATCTTCCACTTATATACCTCGATCATGTCTCCCCTGACTTAACTCAGTGGTGGACCTGACTTAACTCAGTGGTGGACCTGACTTAACTCAGTGGTGGACCTGACTTAACTCAGTGAAGACGTGTCTTGTGTGCTCTCTGTGAATTTGAACAAGATGTCCTCTCTTGAGCTACTCTACCAGCAGCTGAAGGAAGAACTGAGGGTAGCTAAGAACATAAGAACATAAGAAAGGAGGAACACTGCAGCAGGCCTGTTGGCCCATACTAGGCAGGTCCTTCACAATCCGTCCCACTAACAGAATATTTGCTCAACCCAATTTTCAATGCTACCCAAGAAATAAGCTTTGACAATTCTACCCACTCATGCGTGAGTCCCACTCAAATCCAACCCCTCTCACTCATGAATTTATCCAACCTAAATTTGAAACTACCCAAGGTCCTAGCTTCAATAACCCTACTAGGCAGACTGTTCCACTCATCAACTACCCTATTTCCAAACCAATACTTTCCTATATCCTTTCTAAATCTAAACTTATCTAACTTGAATCCATTATTGCGTGTTCTCTCTTGGAGAGATATCCTCAAGACCTTATTTATATCCCCTTTGTTAATACCCATTTTCCACTTGTATACCTCGATCATGTCTCCCTCATTCTACGTCTTACAAGTGAATGTAATTTTAGGGTCTTCAATCTTTCTTCGTAAGGAAGATTTCTAATGCTATGTATTAATTTAGTCATTCTACGCTGAATGTTTTCTAACGAATTTATGTCCATTCTGTAATATGGAGACCAGAACTGAGCTGCGTAATCTAGGTGAGGCCTTACTAATGATGTATAAAGCTGTAATATAACCTCTGGACTTCTGTTGCTAACACTTCTTGATATAAATCCCAGTAATCTATTTGCCTTATTACGTACGCTTAGGCATTGCTGTCTTGGTTTAAGGTTGCTGCTTACCATCACCCCCAAGTCCTTCTCGCAATCTGTATGGCTAAGTTCTACGTTATTTAACTTATAAGTGCTTGGGTTATGGACACTCCCGAGCTTCAGAACCTTGCATTTATCTACATTGAACTGCATCTGCCACTTTTCTGACCACGAATTAAGTTTGTCTAAATCTTCCTGAAGTTCTATGACATCTATGTTTGAATCAATTATCCTACCTATCTTCGTGTCGTCGGCGAATTTGCTCATATCACTAGTAATTCCCTCATCAAGGTCATTGATATATATTATAAATAACAATGGGCCTAAGACTGATCCCTGTGGAACACCACTTGTTACAAGTCCCCATTCGGATTTAACCCCATTTATGCACACTCTCTGCTTCCTATTGGTGAGCCATGACTCGATCCATGACAGCACTTTTCCCCCAATGCCATGAGCTGCCACTTTCTTTAACAGTCTCTGGTGCGGTACTCTATCAAAAGCCTTACTAAAGTCTAAATAAACAATATCGAATTCTTTATCGTGATCAACAGCCTCAAAAGCTTTACTGAAGAAGGTTAATAAATTAGATAGGCAGGAACGGCCCTCGTGAATCCATGCTGGGTATCATTAATCAAATTATGGTTATCTAGATGGCTTCTAATAATATCAGCTATAATTGACTCTAGTAATTTGCCTACAATTGAGGTCAGGCTTATTGGGCGGTAGTTTGACGGTAGTGACTTGTCCCCTGCTTTAAAAATAGGAATTACATTAGCCATCTTCCACATATCAGACACTACACCTGTTTGAAGAGATAAATTAAAAATGTTAGATATTGGTTCACAGAGTTCCATTTTGCATTCCTTAAGAACCCTTGCAAAAAGCTCATCAGGACCCGGCGATTTATTTTGTTTCAGTCGGTCCAGCTGTTTCATAATCATTTCGCTAGTGACTGTGATATTACATAATTTATCTTCTTCTGGGCCTCTGTAAAAATTAATTACTGGGATATTATTAATGTCTTCCTGTGTGAAAACCCCGAGAGAAAAATAATTATTAAAAAAATAGAGCACATATCATTCTCCTTGTCAGTAAGATGCCCAAAGTTATTTTTAAGGGGACCTATCTTATCCCTAACTTTTTTGTTCTATAAACCTGGAAAAACTTTTGGGTTAGTTTTGAATCCTAGCAACTTTAATTTCATAGTCCCGTTTAGCTTTTCTTATTCCCTTTTTAACGTCCCTCTTAATGTCAGTATACTGATTTATAAGATGACCCTCACCTCTTTTTATGCGCCTATAAATTCCTTTCTTCTGCCCTAAAAGATATTTGAGCCTATTATTCATCCATTTTGGGTCATTTCTACTTGATCTAATTTCTTTATACGGGATAAATGTTCTTTGGGCAGCCTGTATAGCGTTAAGAAAACTGTCATATTGATACCTCTCTTCTTCACCCCAGTCCACAGTTGATAAGTGTTCTCTAAGTCCATTATAATCTGCAAAGCGAAAATCTGGGACCATTACTGAATTATCCCTACTATCATACATCCATTCAATGCTAAAGGTAATTGACTTGTGGTCGCTTGAGCCGAGTTCCTCTGTAATTTCTAAATTATTAACAAGGGTTTCCTTGCTTGCCAGAACCAAGTCAAGTAGGTTATTTCCCCTTGTAGGTTCTGTTACAAACTGCTTCAAAAAGCAATCCTGAACTACTTCTAAAAAGTCGTTAGATTCTAAATTCCCTGTCATGAAATTCCAATCAATCAGACTAAAGTTAAAGTCCCCTAGAATTACTACGTTATCGTGTCTTGTGGCCTTAACAATTTCCTCCCAAAGTAGTCTCCCTTGTTCCCTATCTAAGTTTGGATACAGCGACTGACTGAGGAAAACAAGAGGATTCGTAGTAATCCTCCTGTTGAGAATCCTCAAGCCAAGAAAGGAACCTGGACAGTGGCCGGAATGCATGGGACAAAGTTAAAGATCAAGAGGATGGATGGAGAGGTAGAATTAACGAAGAACCAGAAACCTGTTGTGGAAACATCGAACCGATTCTCCGTGTTACCCGATGAATGTGAGTCGACTACAGGGAACATCACGAACGACACCAAGGAGAGGGTGTGCATAAATGGGGTTAAATCGGAGTGGGGATCTGTAACAAGTGGCGTTCCTCAGGGATCGGTTTTGGGCCCGTTGTTGTTTATAATATATATAAATGACCTTGACGAGGGAATTTCTAGTGATATGAGCAAATTCGCTGATGACACGAAGATAGGTAGGATAATCGATTCAGACGTAGATGTCAGTGAACTACAGGAGGATTTAGACAAACTCAATTCCTGGTCAGAAAAATGGCAGATGCAGTTCAATGTAGATAAATGCAAAGTTCTAAAGCTCGGGAGTGTCCATAACCCAAGCACTTATAAGTTAAATAACGTAGAACTTAGCCATACAGATTGCGAGAAGGACTTGGGGGTGATGGTAAGCAGCAACCTTAAACCAAGACAGCAATGCGAAAGCGTACGTAATAAGGCAAATAGATTACTGGGATTTATATCAAGAAGTGTTAGCAACAGAAGTCCAGAGGTTATATTACAGCTTTATACATCATTAGTAAGGCCTCACCTAGATTACGCAGCTCAGTTCTGGTCTCCATATTACAGAATGGACATAAATTCGTTAGAAAACATTCAGCGTAGAATGACTAAATTAATACATAGCATTAGAAATCTTCCTTACGAAGAAAGATTGAAGACCATTATATTACATTCACTTGTAAGACGTAGAATGAGGGGAGACATGATCGAGGTATACAAGTGGAAAATGGGTATTAACAAAGGGGATATAAATAAGGTCTTGAGGGTATCTCTCCAAGAGAGAACCCGCAATAATGGATTCAAGTTAGATAAGTTTAGATTTAGAAAGGATATAGGAAAGTATTGGTTTGGAAATAGGGTAGTTGATGAGTGGAACAGTCTGCCTAGTAGGGTTATTGAAGCAAGGACCTTGGGTAGTTTTAAATTTAGGTTGGATAAATTCATGAGTGAAAGGGGTTGGATTTGAGTGGGAATTGCACATGAGTAAATAAAATTATCAAAGCTTATTTCTTGGGTAGCATTGAAAATTAGGTTGAACAAATATTCTGT
This sequence comes from Cherax destructor, assembly GCA_009830355.1. Lineage (NCBI taxonomy): Eukaryota > Metazoa > Arthropoda > Malacostraca > Decapoda > Parastacidae > Cherax > Cherax destructor. Next base: position 41,827 of record WNWK01002989.1, read on the forward strand.
TAGTGGGATGGAATGTGAAGGACCTGCCTAGAATGGGCCAACAGGCCTGCTGCAGTGTTCCTCCTTTCTTATGTTCTTATGTTCATTCTTCGTCTTACAAGTGAATGTAATTTAAGGGTCTTCAATCTTTCTTCATACGGAAGATTTCTAATGCTATGAATTAACTTTGTCATTCGTCGCTGAATGTTTTCTAACGAATTTATATCCATTCTGTAAAATGGAGACCAGAACTGAGCTGCGTAATCTAGGTGAGGCCTTACTAATGATGTATAAAGCTGTAATATAACCGCTGGACTTCTGTTGCTTACACTTCTTGATATAAATCCCAGTAATCTATTTGCTTTATTTCTTACGCTTAGGCATTGCTGACTTGGTTTAAGGTTGATGCTTACCATAACCCCCAAATCCTTTTCGCATTCTGTACGGCTGAGTTCAACATTATTAAGCTGGTAGGTGCTATGGTTATGAACATTCCCGAGCTTTAGAACTTTGCATTTATCTACATTGAACTGCATCTGCCATTCTCTGACCAGAAATTGAGTTTATCTAAATCCTCCTGAAGTTCCGTGACATCTACGTCTGAATCGATTATCCTACCTATCTTCGTGTCATCAGCGAATTTGCTCATATCACCAGTAATTCCCTCGTCAAGGTCATTTATATATATTATAAACAACAACAGGCCCAAAACCGATCCCTGGGGAACGCCACTTGTTACAGATCCCCACTCAGATTTAACCCCACCAATGCACACCCTCCGCCTCCCATTGGTGAGCCACGACTCGATCCACGAAAACACCCCCCCCCAATGCCGCGAGCAGCCACCCCCCCCAACAGTCTCCGATGTTGTACTCCATCAAAAGCCCCACCAAAATCCAAACAAACAACATCGAACTCTTTATCATGATCAACTGCCTCAAAAGCCTCACTGAAAAAAGTCAACAAATCAGTCAGGCAGGAACGGTCCCCGGCGAATCCATGCTGAGCATCACCAATCAAATTATGCCTATCGAGATGGCTTCTTATGTCATCAGCTATAATCGACTCTAATAATTTGCCCACAATTGATGCTAGACCTACTGGGCGGCAACTTGACGGTAACGACCCGTCCCCTGCTTTAAAAATAGGAACCACACCAGCCATCCTCCACGCATCAGACACCACACCTGCTTGAAGAGACAGGTTAAAAATGTTAGTTAAGGGTTCACAGAGCTCCACCTTGCACTCCCCAAGAACCCCTGAAAAAAAGCTCATCAGGGCCTGGCGACCTATTTTGCTCCAAACGGTCTATCCATTTGATAACCACCTCGCTAGCGACTGCGATACTACACAATTTATCTTCTTCAGGCCCACTAAAATACCCAATTCTTGGGATATTCCTATTATTAATCCCTTTTGGGTCATTTCTATTCGATCTAATTTCTTTATATGGGATTAATGTTCTTTGGGCAGCATGTATAGTGTTCAGAAAACTGTCATATTGATAGCTCTCTTGATTACCCCAGTCCACAGATGATAAGTGTTCTCTAAGTCCATTGTAATCTGCTAAGCGAAAATCTTGGACCGCTACTGAGTTATCCCCACCATGAAACCTCCATTCAATGCCAAAGGTAATCGACTCGTGGTCGCTTGCGCCGAGTTCCTCTGTAATTTCCAAATCATTAACAAGGGCCCCCTTGCTTGCCAGAACCAAGTCAAGCAGGTCATCCCCCCTGGTAGGCTCCGTCACAAACTGCTTCAAAAAACAATCCTGAACCACCTCCAAGAAGTCGCTAGATTCCAAATTCCCAGTCAAAAAATTCCAATCAATTTGACTAAAGTCGAAGTCTCCCAGAACAACCACATCATCGTGCACTGCGGCCCCAACAACTTCCTCCCACAGCAGTCTCCCCCGGTCCCCATCCAAGTTTGGGGGACGGCACATCACACCTAAAATCAATTTTTCATGCCCCTCTGAAAATTCTATCCAGACAGACTCTGTATGTGTTATTTCACACTCTATTCCCTCCTTTATGCAACAGTTCAAGCGATCTCGGACACACAGTGCCACTCCACCCCCCTCCCGAAACTTCCGTCCACTTGGAACAACTCAAAACCCCGCATATGACATTCAGCAGGCATGTCCCTATTTCACGTATTGAACCACGCCTCAGTTATGGCAAACGCATCAATGTTACCTACACTTGCAACCAATCTCAAATCGTCCATCCCATTCCCAGCACTACGACTACCTGTATAATACACCTTCAAAGACCCTCCCCTCTCTTTACCCTTCCCGCCCCATTCTGCTTTTCCACCACACCTATTACTGTCCTTGTTATTGTTAAGATTTTTTATATCAAAGCCTACATCTATATTTCGACATTCAGTATTTTCCATTTCCAAACCCATACCTCAAACTAATCCTAGTTTAAAGTCCCAACAACACCCTCAACTGAGCTAGCAAGAAAATCCACACCTGCCCTGGACAAGTGAACCCCATCCCCGGCACACACGTCACCTCGGCCATAGAAGTGGTCCCAGTTGCAAATCACCTTTTTGGCGACACAGTATCCCTGCGATCCCCGTCAGGGAGGGAAGTCTTTACTGCGCTCTGCATCACCAGGATGCAGTACTCTAACCGAGTCAAGATCAAGCCATCAAGTGGAATCATAGATGATACCACCAAACTAGCACTTGCATCTGCTGTTAGCAGCAGTCTGCAAGTCAAATTCACGGCGATATTGTCTCTGAAAGCTGCCTTCATTGTCGTCTGTATTGACGACACTGAGGCAGAGAAGCTTCTCACCACAGCTGCTACTACCACGCTACAAGACCGGGGATTCCAAGTCTGGACTTCCCCGGCCTTGAAGGCCAAGAGGACTGTGTTCCTCAGACGCCTAGACACTCTCATCACCACTCAGGATACCAATGAAATTAAGACATGCATAGAAAAGCAGAACCCTTGGGCAAAGGTGGACTTTATCAACAAAATACCCAATGCTCCATCCATGCTGAAGGTCACCTTCAGTGACGTCACTATGGCAGACAAAGCACTTACCGATGGACTGGTTATCCAATATTTCCACATTAACCCAGCCTTCATCGAAGCAGAGAAATTTAGACCAATCCCACAATGCTTTAACTGCTATTCATACCATCACATAACGAAAGACTGCCCAACCAAGGATAAAAAGTTCTGCTCCACCTGCAGTAAGGAAGGACATGACTACAGGTCCTGCACCACCACTACTCCACCGAAATGCTTAAACTGCAAGAACGATCACCACACTCTTGCTGCCAGATGTCCAATCCGCCGAGAAATCCACAAGAAACAAGTAGAACAACTCAAGAAAACCACTCCCCAGACCACTACTTACGCTGCTATCACCAAACTTCAAACTGACACTACAAAAATTCTCAAGGCCACGCAAGCGGCTGCCACCACCAACACTACACCACCACTACATGCTGGAGAATCTACCAAAATTCTTTACTGCATCATGTACGCCCACGTACAGAATGTAGCTACACCTGGTTCATTTAATACAACTATTAATGAACTACTACAACTCAACAACCTGCCAAACTTTACATTCCGTGCATCGCCACCGTCAGCTGAAATCATTCAAGCCACCACATGTACCGTCCACCTCGCACCTACACCGACACCACCACCAGCACCTCAAGCTCCGCCCTCCACCATGGAGACGGACCAACCAGAGAATAGAGAGGCGCCGACTCCTCCCACCACCGAGAGCACACCTGTACCTGCTACCACCTCTGTAATGCACCAATCAGAGACCGCTTCCACCTCATGGCCTGACTTATCTCTACTCGAGCAAATTCCCCCAGCCAAGAGAGCTAAAGTTCTGTGTGAAAGTATTCAGGATTACCTGAAAACCCGCAAAGCCAACCTCCTTGATCCTGCTACTGCTACTGCTACTGCTACTGCTACTCCTACTCCTACTCCTACTACTGATAGTTACGCAGACGAAGTCGACTCCTCATACATTGATACAAACGGTATCCTCTTCTATACCACTGATCAATATAGAACTGAAATGCATGCACAAGAAGTTCACCATCGCCTCAAGCATGGAACTGTCAAGTTTACCTGCGACCCCAATCACGGCTGCACACTAGAACAAGCCCTCCAGCTCGTCGCCTATCACCTCAACGATTTCACAAACACATTCCTAATAGAACACATCTCCAGGAAAAAGTTCAGGGCACTACAGAATGGTACTCTTGAACGATACGCTGATTAGAATCTTCCCATCCACCACTCACTGAGAAGATAAGTTTCCCCAGCACTTTGCTATTTAGCTAAAGCTGGGGTGTGGCTCCAATCGACCCTGTTTTCACTGCTTCCTTGGCCTTTCCTGACCTGCCTGCTGCTGCAGCCTTATCCAACGTCCTTGCATCGTCAGCTGATCACCGCTGACATGCCTCCAAGACTCTCCCTTCCCTGGGATCCATAGACATCCAGCAAGACATAGACATCCATCAAGACACTCCCATCACTGGGAGCCAAGGCCGGGTCACCTATTGGAGAAGACCCGGGCCGGCAGTACCGGCGAATCTACAACAACAACAACAGTTGCAAATGAATGGTACTGCACCATCCTTACAGCGCTTGTCCAGCCAGCAACCGACACCAACTGCCCTGGACAGCCACCCATCTCCAACTCCTCTCGTGAATGAATGGTTCAGAGAACCGACGAGTTGGTAAATTAGACACATATGCAACACCCGGGCATCTTTATCGAGGAAACGCCTCGCCACACAGTGGCCCCATCAGTCCACACAAAGGAGAATCGTGAAGAACAGGAGGAGTGCGAGGTTGCCAGCCCCCCAATCCCGAGTCGATGCCGCCAGCCCACCAATCCCGAACAGAACAACAGCACATGAGCAGAGGAAGCTTATATACTGTAGACAGGAGAGGTGCAGCAGTTGTAGGAGGTGTCACATTTGCTCATATGCTGTTACTCCACCCAAGACTGACGGACTGACAACATCGACCCAAGATTGAGGGACCGACAACCCCACACTCCTCCCGCTCTTCACGACTCCCCCCTGCATGGACCGATGAAGCCACTGCGTGGCGAAACGCTTCCTCAATAAAGACACCCAAGTGTCGCACATGTGTCCAATTTTCCAACTCCCCTCCCCGGCAAAACACCACACATGACAGGGCTCCCACCCCTCCCCCTAATTATGTCCACCGCTGACCTATACCTGCTAGTCAGGTCCCCACCCCCACGTCCGCCAACATCGCTGCCTCCAGCAACGAGACAGACAATAGGACTGCTCCCACCACCTCTCATGATGTCGTCCAGACGGCCAACAACATCCTCCATCCCAGCCCCAGGAAAGCAAACCCTCTGTCTCCTACTTCCATCCTTCAAGCAGAAGGCCCTATCCATGTACCCAATTTGACCATCCCCAACAAGAACAATGTTCTTACCTTCCTTGGTGTCGTTCGTGATGTTCCCAGTAGTCGACTCACATTCATCGAGTAACATGGAGAATCGGATCGATGTTTCCACAACAGATTCCTTGTTCTTCGTTGATTCTACCTCTCCATCCGTCCTCTTGATCTTTAACTTTGTCCCATGCATTCCAGCCACTGTCCAGGTTCCTTTCTTGGCTTGAGGATTCTCAACAGGAGGATTACTACGAATCCTCTTGATTTCCTCAGTCAGACGCTGTATCTCAAGCTTAGCTACCCTCAGTTCTTCCTTCAGCTGCTGGTAGAGTAGCTCAAGAGAGGACATCTTGTTCAGATTCACAGAGAGCACACAAGACACGTCTTCACTGAGTTAAGTCAGGTCCACCACTTGTAACAAGTGGTGTTCCAGGCCCGTTGTGAACCATTCCAGGAAAATTTGCTTCGTGACCCATGCCTTAGTGTTAGCCTTCCAAAACACACACAATTTACTCTTGTTGACATTGTGTTTCTTGAACACTCTGGGATTTTCAGAGTGATACACCAGTAAAGGCTTCATTTTAAAATCCCCACTAGCATTACTACACAACATGAGAGTTAGCCTGTCTTTCATAGGCTTATGTCCTGGAAGTGACTTTTCCTCCTGAGTAATGTAGGTCCTCTTCAGCATTTTCTTCCAAAAGAGGCCTGTTTCACCACAATTAAACACTTGCTCGGGTTTGAATTTTTCAGTGTCTACAAACCCCTTAAATTCAGTCACAAACTTTTCAGCAGAACGTTTGTCTGAACTGGCTGCCTCACCATGCCTTACAACCCTGTTTATGCCACTACGTTTCCCAAATCTGTCAAACCAGCCTTTGCTGGCCTTAAAATCACTCACATCAGCACTGGTTCCAGGCATTTTCTTGACAAGATCTGCGTGCAACTGCCTTGCCTTTTCACAAATTATCGCCATGGAAACACTATCACCAATTATCTGTTTTTCGTTGATCCACACCACCAACAACTTCTCAACCTCATCCACTGTTTTTGATCTATTTTTGGCAAACATGTTAACACCTTTTGCAACATCAGCTTCCTTGAGTTCTTTTCTCTTTGCCAGGATAGAGGTGATAGTAGATTTGTTTTTGTTGTACATCCTGGCAAGCTCCCCCACACGTACGCCACTCTCATATTTTTCTACTATCTCCTTCTTCAGTTCGATGGTGTTCCTCACTTTCTTTACCACAGGGGTGTCACTAGGAAGCTTCTTTGGACCTATGGTGACTTATTTCACAGTGACAATCACTTAACCACCAATAAACACAATAAATTTATTGTGAAATGTTTGAATGAGCACGCTGGGTAATGTTCACTCAAAGGTAAACAACGATAGACTCACTCACGCCTGCGCGGCGAGGCACGCTTCACGGGGCAGGCGGACAGGTCTGGTACGTGGGCCAATAATCGGGCAAGATCGGATAATTGGGGAAAAATTGGGCCGAAAAAAGCGATTGAAAATCAAGCTAGCCGATAATCAGACCGGCTGATGTGTGGGGGTCTACTGTATATACAGTGGTACCTCGAGTTACGAACTTAATTCGTTCCAGACGGCTATTCAAGTGCCGATACTGAAGGAATTTTTTCCAATAAGAAATAATGAAAATTAGATTAATCCATTTAAGACCCCCAAAAATACACTTACAAAAGCACCTACAAAAATACACTTACACAATTGTTCAAGTTGGGAGCTGCTCGTAAGTAGAGGTACCACTGTACAGTGAACCCTCAGTTAGCGGCCATTCCTGTTAGCGGCCAACTCGGTTAGCAGCCGGTTTTACAGCTCCCGGTTAGCGGCCTTTATTTCAGTTAGCGGCCAGCTGGGGCCGCTTGCGCTTCAGTTTGGCTGTCTCTCTCGGTGCGTAAGGAAGCTTCTGCTCATTCATCCAGACATTTCACTTGTTTTCCATTGTTTTTTGCCAGTGCAACTGCGAAATAAGTAACCATGGCTCCCAAGAAAGTTCCTACTAAAGTTCCTGCGGCAAAGAGAGTGAGAAACACGATGGAATTTAAGAGAGAAGTGATTGAGAAATATGAGAGTGGTATGCGGGTGCTGGAACTTGCCAGGATGTTTGGGAAAAACAAATCAACAATTACAACCATCCTGTCAAAGAAAGAACAAATCAAGGAGGCTGATGTTGCCAAAGGAGTAAATGTGCTTACGAAACAAAAGTCACCAATAATGAAACAAATGGAAAAGTTATTGTTATTGTGGATTAAAGAAACACAAATAGTGGGAGACAGTGTAGTGGAGTCTGTTATTTATGAGAAGGCAAGGCATTTGCATGAAGATCTTGTGAAGAAAACACCTGGAACAAGTGCTGCTGGTAGTGAATTTAGGGCCAGCAAAGGCTGGTTTGAGAGATTTAAGAAGCATAGTGGCATACACAGTGTTGTAAGGTATGGTGAGGCTGCAAGTTCAGACAAACATTCTGCTGAAAAGTTTGTGCAGGAATTTCAGGACTACATAAAGAGTGAAAATCTGAAACCCCAACAAGTGTTTAACTGTGACGAAACAGGCCTGTTTTGGAAGAAAATGCCAAACAGGACCTACATCACACAGGAGGAAAAGACACTGCCAGGACACAAGCCTATGAAAGACAGGCTAACTCTCATGTTGTGTAGCAATGCAAGTGGGGATTTCAAAGTGAAGCCTTTACTTGTGTATCACTCTGAAACTCCCAGTGTGTTCAAGAAACAAAATGTCCACAAGAAAAGATTGTGTGTGATGTGGAAATCAAATCAAAATGCATGGGTCACAAGGTCAATTTTCAAAGATTGGGTTGATGGTGTGTTTGGCCCAAGTGTGAAAAAATACCTTCAGGATAACAATTTGGGACTCAAGTGCCTCCTGGTACTGGACAATGCTCCTGCACATCCTCCAGACTTGTAAGACCAAATGTCTAGGGACTTCAAATTTATAAAAGTGAAGTTCTTGCCTACTAACACCACTCCTCTTCTCCAGCCCATGGACCAGCAGGTCATTTCTAACTTCAAGAAACTGTACACCAAAGCAGTGTTTCAGAAGTGCTTTGAAATGACCTCGGACACTGAATTGACCCTAAGAGAGTTCTGGAAGAATCACTTCAATGTCTACAACTACATAGGCCTTATAGGTAAGGCTTGGGAGGGAGTGACTACCAGGACTCTGAACTCTGCTTGGAGACCACTGTGGCCGGATTGTGTTGACAAGAGGGATTTTGAAGGATTTGCGGCTGATGACCCTGTGCCTGTTGTGGAAGATATTGTGACATTGGGGAACAGCCTGGGGTTGGAGGTGAGTGGTGAGGATGTGGAAGAGTTGGTGGAGGACCACAGGGTAGAGCTAACCACTGAAGAGCTGCAACAACTGGAAGTGGAACTTCATCAGACCAAAGTTCAGGCAATTGCTTCAGAAAAGGAGGAGGAGGAAAAGGAATAGAAGGAGGTGCCTTCTGCAGAGATTAAGGAAATTTGTTCTATGTGGACTAAGGTGCAGACATTTGTTGAAAAACACCATCCTGACCAAGCTGAAACAAGCCATATCTGCAACATGTTTAGTGACAAAACCTTGTTCCACTTCAGGGAAATGTTAAAGAGGTGCCAGAAACAGAGCACTCTGGACAGTTATTTTGTGCGACAGGGTTCTAGTGACTCTCAAGCTGGTCCTAGTGGCATTAAAAGAAAAAGAAGGGAAGTAACCCCAGAAAGGGACTTGTTACCTGAAGTCCTTTTGGAGGGGTGATTCCCCTTCCAAAAACTAACTCCTCCCTATCTTCCAGAAGTCAGCATTAGTCTTCAATAAAGGTATGTAATACTGATTTAATTGTTAAAAAAATTATTTTTTTGTGAATATTTTTGTTGGGAACGGATTAATTGTATTTACATTAATTCTTATGGGAAATATTAATTCAGTTAAAGGCCATTTCGGTTAAAGGCCTAGCTTCTGGAACAGATTATGGCCACTAACCGAGGGTCCACTGTATATACAGTGGACCCCCAGATTTCGTCAATAATTCTTTCCAGAAGGCTGTTCGAGTGCTGTTACCGAACGAATTTGTTCCCATAAGAACGAATGTAAATTAGATTAGTCCGTAAGTGCTTTTGTAAGTGTATTTTTGGGGGTCTAAAAGGACTAATGTAATTTACATTATTCCTTATGGGAACAAATTCGTTCGGTAACGGCACTTGAACAGCATTCTGAAACGAAATAATGACGTAATCCAGGGGTCCACTGTATATATATATATATACAGTGGACCCCCGTCTAACGAACACCCCGGAAATCGTACAATTATGTAAGTACATATAATATTGTAAGTGCGTGTGGAAGTGTATTTTTGGGGGTCTGAAATAGACTAACCTACATGACATTATTTCTTAAGGAAGTAAATTCATTCGGTAATGGCACTTGAGCAGGCTTCTGGAATGAATTTTGTTCGTTAGGCGGGGGTCCACTGTATATATACAGTGATCCCTCGTGTTTCGGTGTTTCCGTATATAGGTGATTTCGTGTTTCGGTTGCTTTTTTCGGTCTATGTTTCCCTCGTGTATCGGTTATTCCCTCGTGTATTGGTTATTCCCTCGTGTGTCGGTCCGTACCAGACCTGTCCGCCTGCCCGCGCTTGAGTGCCTCACCGCGCAGGACGCCAGTCTAGCGTTCTTTACCATTGAGAGAACATTACCCAGCGCGCTCTTTCAAACATTTCACAATAAATTTACTCTGTTTATTGCTGGTTTAATGATTGTCACTGTGAAATAAGTCACCATGGGTCCAAAGAAGCTTCCTAGTGGCACCCCTGTGGTAAAGAAAGTGAGGAACACCATCGAACTGAAGGAGATAGTAGAAAAATATGAGAGTGGCGTATGTGTGAGTGAGCTTGCCAGGATGTATGGAAAAAAAACAATCTACTGTCACCTCTATCCTGGCAAAGAGAAAAGAAATCAAGGAAGCTAATGTTACAAAAGGGGTTGATATGTTAACGAAAAATAGATCGAAAACAGTGGATGAGGTTGAGAAGTTGTTAGGGGTGTGGATCAATGAAAAACAGATAGCGGGTGATAGTATTTCCACAGCGATAATTTGTGAAAAGGCAAGGCAGTTGCATGCAGATCTTGTCAAGACAATGCTTGGAACCAGTGCTAAGGCGAGTGATTTTAAAGCCAGCAAAGGCTGGTTTGAGAGGTTTAAGAAATGTAGTGGCATACACAGTGTTGTGAGGCATGGTGAGGCAGCCAGCTCAGACAAACGTGCAGCTGAAAAATTTGTGCAGGAATTCCAGCGGTTCGTAGACACTGAAAAATTCGAACTCCAACAAGTGTTTAATTGTGATGAAACAGGCCTGTTTTGGAAGAAAATGCCAAACAGGACCTTCATTACTCAGGAGGAAAAGGCACTGCCAGGACACAAGCCTATGAAAGACAGGCTAACTCTCGTGTGTGCTAATGCCAGTGGTGATTTTAAAGTGGAGCCTTTACTGGTGTATCACGCAGAAAATCCCAGAGCCTTCAAGAACCACAATGTTAACAGGAATAATTTGTGTGTGCATTGGAAGGCTAACACCAAGGCATGGGTCACTAAGGACTTTTTCGTGGAATGGTTCACTGGAGTGTTTGGCCCTAGTGTGACGAAATACCTCCTGGAAAAGAAATTGGGACTCAAGTGCCTCCTGGTACTGGACAATGCTCCTGCTCATCCTCACAACTTGGAAGACTATTTGTCTGATGAGTTCAGTTTCATCACAGTGAAGTTCTTGCCTCCTAACACCACTCCTCTCATCCAGCCCATGGACCAGCAGGTCATTTCCAATTTCAAAAAACTCTACACAAAAGCATTGTTTGAAAAGTGCTTTCAAGTGACCTCGGACACTAATTTGATCCTAAGAGAGTTCTGGAAAGATCACTTCAATATCGTCCATTGCATAGGCCTTATAAGTAAGGCTTGAGAGGGAGTGACTTCCAGGACTTTGAACTCTGCTTGGAGACCACTGTGGCCGGATTGTGTTGAAAAGAGGGATTTTGAAGGATTTGAGGCTGACCCTGACGACCCTGTGCCTGTTGTGGACTCTATTATGGAATTGGTCAAGTCCCTGGGGTTGGAGGTGAGTGGTGAGGATGTGGAAGAGTTGGTGGAGGACCACAGGGTAGACCTAACCACTGAAGAGCTGAAAGAGCTTCATCAGGAACAGCATCAGACGACATTTAAGGAAACTGATTCAGAGGAGGAGGATGAACAGGGTGAGGTAGTAACTTCTTCAGAGATTAAGGAAATTTGTTCCAAATGGACTGATGTGCAGACATTTGTTGAAAAACACCACCCTGAGCAAGCTGAAGCAAGCCACATCTGCAACATGTTCAGTGACAGAATCTTGCCCCACTTCAGGAAAATGTTAAAGAGTCGCCAGAAACAGAGGACTCTATACAGTTATTTTTCTAGGAAGGGGTCTAGTGACTCTCAAGCTGGTCCTAGTGGCATTAAAAGAAAAAGAAGGGAAGTAACCCCAGATAAGGAATTGTTACCTGAAGTCCTTTTGGAGGGGGATTCCCCTTCCAAACACTAACACCCTCTCCCTGTCCTCCTCCCTATCTTCCAGATGCCAGCAACTCTCTTCAATAAAGGTAAGTAAATGTTATTTATTATTCTGTTATTTATTATTTATTATGTAGTAGTATTTATAATTACACATATGTGTTAATAATGTTGTTTTGTGTATGTAGAACTATAATTAAAATGTATTTTTTGTGAATATTTTTGGGTGGAACGGATTAATTGTATTTACATTATTTCTTATGGGAAATAAGGTTTCGACTTTAGAAGTTTTCGAGTTAAGGTCTAGCTCCTGGAACGGATTAAGACTGATAGTTCGTTCCAGAATGCTGCTCAAGTGCCGTTACCGAACGAATTGACTTCCTTAAGAAATAATGTCACGTAGGTTAGTCTATTTCAGACCCCCAAAAATACACTTGCAACAGCACTTACGAAAATACACTTACATAAATGTTCGAGTTTGGAGATGCACGAAAACCGAGGGACCACTGTATATATATATACAGTGGACCCCCGCCTAACGAGCAAAATTCATTCCAGAAGCCTGCTCAAGTGCCATTACCGAACGAATTTACTTCCTTAACCCTTAAACTGTCCAAACGTAGATCTACGTTTTTGTGGGCAGTGTTCTGACCTTGATTTTCTCCATAAGAAAGCATGTAAAAAAAAAGTAAATACAGTGGACCCTCGGTTAACGAATACCCCGGAAATCGTGCAATTATGTAAGTATAATTTTGTAAGTTCTTGTGGAAGTGTATTTTTGGGGGTCTGAAATAGACTAACCTACGTGAAATTTTTCCTTAAGGGAGTAAATTCGTTCGGTAATGGCACTTGAGCAGACTTCATTAGTGAAGTTTTTACGAAACTCGGGGGTCCACTGTATACGTGTGCGTGCGTAGCACTCTGACCTTGATATTCTCAATAAGAAAGTATGTAAAAAAACGTAGATCTACGTTTGGAGTGCTACGCAAGCAAACATGGATCTATGTTTGGACAGTTTAAGGGTTAAGAAATAATGTCACGTAGGTTAGTCTATTTCAGACCCTCAAAAATACACTTCCACAAGCACTTACAATATTATACTTACATAATTGTACGATTTCCGGGGTGCTCGTTAGGCGGGGGTCCACTGTATATATATGTGTGTGTGTGTGTATTAGTACTGATAAGCAAACACTTTTATTATCATAACTTTAAAGTACACACAGTTTATAAAATTTAGAAATGCTGAATTTTTAAATAATTACCAGAATATTTATTAAGGGAAATATTGATAATTTAGTTCACTGTATAGGTAATATGTACGTATTGCATTAAATTCAACATGAACTTAAAAGATGCCTGATCACACAGTATTTACAGTAAATCTTAATTCACAAAATTTATGCTAATATAACTTTAAAAATACTTTCTAAGAAACAAATTTTGTTTGACTTAACACTTTATACCAATTTAGCCTAAACAATTTAAAATTTTCATGCTCTAGAAAAACTTAAAAATGTTCCCATATTACATACCCAAGACGCACTCCACCTGGAAAATCAGCTTTTACTCGAGCTCCTAGAGGGATGGCACGAACCTCCGTCACTTGTACAGGCCTTGGAAACTGTACTAAATCCAACTGCACTTTCTGGTAAAAAAAATAGTATTGCATACTTTACCCACTGTATATACCATACTGTGCATACAATATATGGAAGGTCATCAGGCTGACTACATATCTTTTTTGACAGTGTTATATTTACCAATGATGTGAACAATGCACAGACTGCATGTATATGAAAAACTAACTAACATAAATTAACTAACTAACATAAATTCTACTCCTGGAATGAAGGAGATACATATACATATCATAATTTACACATGGAATATATTGGAGGGAATTACTTAATTTGCACATTGAGATTAATGCTTACAAAAATACAATTCATGAAAGACACTGCAAAATCCCCCAATGAAAAATGGAGGTGCAGTAAGCATATACTCTACCAGATAACTCAGTAAGCATTAGGGGTTCAAAACTTTTCTTCACCAAACTCCATTAAAGCATAAGGGTAATAACTAATAGATCCCTGACTAATTTTTAGAGGGAACTTGACAGTTAAGGCGTGGTATCTACACTGGACGCCCAACAATGTGCAATGTCCAATAACCAATACAGTGGACCCTCACTTATTGGCCGTTCCTGTTATCGGCCAACTCGCTTATAGGCTAGTTTTTCGGCTTCTGCTTATCGGCCATATGGGACGCGTCAACCCGCCGGCCCAGCTACTTTGCGCATTAGTTTGCCTGTGTCTCTCGGCGCGTGAGGAAGTTTCTGCTCACTCATCCAAACATTTCGCTTGTTTTTCATTGTTTTTAGTGGGGGGGTTTCAGTGCAACTGCAAAATAAGTAACCATGGCTCCCAAGAAAGTTAATAGTGTGAAAGTGAGAAACACAATGGAATTTAAGAGAGAAGTGATTGAAAAATATGAGAGTGGTATGCAGGTGCTAGAACTTGCCAGGATGTACGGGAAAAACAAATCAACAATTACATCCATCCTGGCAAAGAAAGAACAAATCAAGGAGGCTAATGTTGCCAAAGGAGTAAATGTGCTTACGAAACAAAGGTTACCAATAATGGAAGATATGGAGAAGTTATTGTTATTGTGGATTAAGGAAAAACAATTAGTGGGAGACAGTGTTGTGGAGTCAATTATTTGTGGGAAGGCAAGGCAGTTGCTTGAGGATCTTGTAAAGAAAATGCCTGGAACAAGTGCTGCTGGTAGTGAATTTAGGGCCAGCAAAGGCTGGTTTGAGAGATTTAAGAAGCGTAGTGGCATACACAGTGTTGCAAGGCATGGTGAGGCTGCAGGTTCTGACAAATGTGCAGCTGAAAAATATGTTCAGGAATTTAAGGGGTACATAGAGGCTGAACAATTCCAACCATAACAAGTGTTCAATTGTGACGAAACAGGCCTCTTTTGGAAGAAAATGCCAAACAGGACCTACTTCATGCAGGAGGAAAAGGCACTGCCAGGACACAAGCCTATGAAAGACAGGCTAACTCTCTTGTTGTGTGGTAATGCTAGTGGGGATTTCAAAGTGAAGCCTTTGCTGGTGTATCACTCTGAAAATCCAAGTGTGTTCAAGAAAAACAATGTCGTCAAGAATAGATTGTGTGTGATGTGGAAAGCTAATAATAAGTCATGGGTCACAAGGCAAATTTTCAAAGAGTGGGTTAATGATGTGTTTGACCCAAGTGTGAAAAAATACCTCCTAGAACATAAATTGCCACTTAAGTGCCTTCTGGTACTGGACAATGCTCCTGCACATCCTCCAGATTTGGAAGACCAAGTGTTTAGGGACTTTAGTTTCATCACAGTGAAGTTCTTGCCTCCTAACACCACTCCTCTCCTCCAGTCCATGGATCAGCAGGTCATTTCTAACTTCAAAAAACTGTACACCAAAGCACCGTTTCAAAAGTGCTTTGAAGTGACCTCGGACACTCAGTTGACCCTAAGAGAGTTCTGGAGGAATCACTTCACTATCCTCCATTTCATAAGCCTTATAGGTAAGGCTTGGGAGGGAGTGACTTCCAGGACTTTGAACTCTGCTTGGAGACAATTGTGGCCAGGTTGTGTCGAACAGAGGGATTTTGAAGGGTTTGAGGCTGACCCTGATCCTGCCGACCCTCTGCCTGTTGTGAACTCTATTGTGGCACTGGGGAAGTCCCTGGGATTGGAGGTGAGTGGCAAGGATGTGGAAGAGTTGATGGAGGACCACAGGGAAGAGCTAACCACTGAAGAGCTGGAAGAGCTTCATCTGCAACAGCATCAGACCACAGTTGAGGAACTTGCTTCAGAAAAGGAGGAGGAAGAGGGAGTGAAGGAGGTGCCTTCTTCAGTGATTAAGAACATTTTTGCAAAGTGGAATGAGGTGCAAAGTTTAGTTGAGAAATATCACCCAGACAAAGCTGAAACAAGCCATATCTGCAACATGTTTAGTGACGAAACCTTGTCACACTTCAGGGAAATCATAAAGAGACGCCAGAAACAGAGCACTCTAGACAGATATGTTGTGCGACAGGGGTCCAGTGACTCTCAAGCTGGTCCTAGTGGCATTAAAAGACAAAGAAGGGAAGTAACCCCAGAGAGGGCTTTGCTACCTGAAGTTCTTATGGAGGAGGATTACCCTTCCAAACAATAACTCCTCCCTCTTTCCTCCTCTCTATTTTCCAGAAGCCAGCATTAGTCTTCAATAAAGGTATGTAATACTGATTTAATTGTTAACAAAAAAAAAATTGTGAATATTTTTGTCTGGAACAGATTAATTGTATTTACTACATTATTTCTTATGGGGAATATTATTTCGCTTATCGACCATTTCACTTTTAGGCCGACCTTCTGGAACGGATTATGGCTGATAAGCGAGGGTCCACTGTATTAGGTTTCTTTTGTCATGGACAATCATTAATGTTGTACAAATATCAAAAACAAAACCTAACCTAACCTAACAAAGCCCAACCTAAATTAACCTAACATAACTTTACCTTACTCTGCTAGTGGTAGATATGGAACTGGACAATTACAGTGATCCAAACTACAGAGATGACCACTTACCTCCAAACTACGGAGATGAACACTTACCTCCAAACTACGAAGATGAACACTTACCAACGCTAAGAGACCAAATAGGAAGCGCATCTGTCTGGTGCTCAGCAGACGGAGGATCAAGCCTCCACCCCACCTTGCACTGAATGGCCCACATGGGTTTAGCGCTTAACATGAATTATTTTATTATGAAACTTACTTCTTCAGGGCTGAGGGACTGATCACCTTGTATCTCCAGTATTGAAGGCACTTCCACATTTTGACTGAAGAAACCTGCTGAGTAGGCCAAACATCTCAGCAATAAAGATACCCAACTGCTGTACATGTGCCTTGTTTTATACCTGGAGTATACCTGGAGAGAGTTCCAGGGGTCAACGCCCCTGCGGCCCGGTCTGTGACCAGGCCTCATGTTGGATCAGAGCCCGATCAACCAGGCTGTTACTGCTGGCCGCACGGTCCAACGTACAAACCACAGCCTGGCTGGTCAGGTACCGACTTTAGGTGCCTGTCCACTGCCTGCTTGATGATAGCCAGGGGTTTGTTGGTAATCCCCCTGATGTATGCTGGGAGGCAGTTGAACAGTCTTGGGCCCCTGACACTTATTGTGTTGTCTCTCAACGTGCTAGTGGCACCCCTGCTTTTCATTGGGGGATGTTACATCGCCTGCCGAGTCTTTTACTTTCGTAGGGAGTGACTCTCGTGTGCAAGTTTGGTACTAATCCCTCGAGAATTTTCCACGTGTATATAATAATGTATCTCTCCCGCCTGCATTCTAGGGAGTACAGGTTTAGGAACTTCAGGCGTTCCCAGTAATTGAGGTGGTGTATCGCATTTATGTGTGCCGTGAAGGTTCTCTGCACATCTTCTAGGTCAGCAATTTCACCTGCCTTGAAAGGTTTTTACATTATTCATTTTTATTTACATTATATTCATCTTTGTTTTCATTCGCTGTGATTGGTCAGGAGCCTCAATACTAATGTTGACTGGCCCTGACGCAATGCAAGTTCCAAGATAAAAATACCATACATAATGTTATCTATGCCCTGGCACAAATTTTTATTTCTTTTCGGGTGCAAACTATTTTGGGAAATAATACATTTATATTGAGACACACAGCACGACAGGGGGCAATCACCAGTTAGAATTGTTATTATTCTCCTTCCTGGGTTTGTAAGATTCATTGACAGATTAGGATAAGATTTTGCTTGGCTTTTTAACCTAATAAAGTCAGTGCATCATCAGAGACTATCTTATTTCCATTGAGGCTCTTTAATCTTATCCCCCCAAACTGCAACCTACAACAGTTGACTAATACTGCTGTGAGAATGGGGACAGCAGGCATAAGGAAATATTTCCACCCATACTGAGGATTGAACCACAGACACTCAGTATGTGAGCTGAATGTGCTAAGAACCAAGCCACTGGCAGCTTATGCCGCACAAAGGCCTGCTTCCCAATGTATGAAGAAGAGATACTGCCCAGACCAGGGAGATGAAAGAAAAGGGGACAGGAGTCCCTTAACAAAGAGAAATTGAAACTAGATGTTCCCAAGTAGGCCAGGTGAACCCCCTTGCCATGCCCCAGCAGAAATAGCCGCAGAGCAGGAAAAATGGAGCTGATAAATGGTGCCCCGTCTGTAAGGCGCCCAGCAGGCAGGATAGGACGAAGACAAGTATCCCAGAGTGAACGGGGAAAATTTGCCACTGATACTCAGGTGAGAGCAAGATGCCCACACTCAACAAAGGTTGGAACAGAAGTTCTGGTTAGAATTAACGCTGCTGGCCTATCACAGCGAATCTAAATAAAGACGAATTGAATGTAATTGCATGCAATTAAATGTATACAAATGCGCGCCAGTCCTATATTTACCACATACTAATTAAGGTAACGTTACATTATTATTATTTTTTAGAGTGAATTAGGTTTTTTTTTTTGTACAACAAAGCAACGCTCATGATCAAACACACCAAATACTGGACATCTTTAGAAATAAATTTTGGCCAAACTCACATAAAGGTTGGATCTCCGTAATTACCAACATTTTTGCATTTTAAAAAGAAAATAATAAGCGACTTTCTCAAAAAGACCGGATCCCCATATTAGCCAATGTTGGAAAGCGTACACAGTACCAATATAACCTTAATAACTATATTAAAAATGTAATTACAGGAGTGAGATCATGTTCGTGTTGTAATAACATGCTTATTTGACACTTACATCGCTGACTTCATGTGAAAATGTGTCAAAAAAGAGTAACTCGTACATCCTTAACGACCATTCCTCGTTCCTTGTCTGTAAACAAACTGTGAACAACAACACAAGAGTTGTGACTATGAGAAAACCCCCAGGTAAACACTGTCATGCAAACACCGCCATGCAAACACCAAGTATACACCGACAGGCAAACACTTGCCATGCAAACACCACCAAGCAAACACAGGACAGTGACAGGATGTTCCAGAGAGGGAACACAGAAACAAGGGGACACAACTGGAAGCTGAAGACTCAGATGAGTCAAAGGGATGTTAGGAAGCATTTCTTCAGCCACAGAGTAGTCAGGAAGTGGAATAGTCTAGAGAAAGATATAGTGGAGGCAGGAACCATACATAGTTTTAAGACGAGGTATGATAAAGCTCATGGAGCAGGGAGAGCAGAGACCCAGTAGCGGACAGCGAAGAGGCGGGGCCAGGAGCTGAGTCTCGACCCCTGCAACCACAATTAGGTGAATACAGCCATGTAAGTACCGCAAGGCAAACAAACATTCCCAGACAATCACCGCCAGGCAAAGAAATACCGCCATGCAACCCAAACACCGCCATGCAACCCAAACACCGCCATGCAACCCAAACACCGCCATGCAACCCAAACACCGCCATGCAACCCAAACACCGCCATGCAACCCAAACACCGCCATGCAACCCAAACACCGCCATGCAACCCAAACACCGCCATGCAACCCAAACACCGCCATGCAACCCAAACACCGCCATGCAACCCAAACACCGCCATGCAACCCAAACACCGCCATGCAACCCAAACACCGCCATGCAACCGCTACACCGCCATGCAACCCAAACACCGCCATGCAACCCAAACACCGCCATGCAACCCAAACACCGCCATGCAACCCAAACACCGCCATGCAACCCAAACACCGCCATGCAATCCAAACACCGCCATGCAACCGAAACACCGCCATGCAACCCAAACACCGCCATGCAACCCAAACACCGCCATGCAACCCAAACACCGCCATGAACCCAAACACCGCCATGCAACCCAAACACCGCCATGCAACCCAAACACCGCCATGCAACCCAAACACCGCCATGCAACCCAAACACCGCCATGCAACCCAAACACCGCCATGCAACCCAAACACCGCCATGCAACCCAAACACCGCCATGCAACCCAAACACCGCCATGCAACCCAAACACCGCCATGCAACCCAAACACCGCCATGCAACCCAAACACCGCCATGCAACCCAAACACCGCCATGCAACCCAAACACCGCCATGCAACCCAAACACCGCCATGCAACCCAAACACCGCCATGCAACCCAAACACCGCCATGCAACCCAAACACCGCCATGCAACCCAAACACCGCCATGCAACCCAAACACCGCCATGCAACCCAAACACCGCCATGCAACCCAAACACCGCCATGCAACCCAAACACCGCTATACAACCCAAACACCGCAAGGCAAACAAACACCGCCAGGCAACAAACCCCAGCAGGCAAACAAACCACTTTATTCTTCAGGTCGTTCTATTTCCTGAATACTATAAGGCTGAAGAAATTCTTCCTAACATACTTATGACTCATCTGAGTTTCCAACTTCAAGCTGTGCCTTCGTGTTCCTATTTCCCCTATCTCAAACAATCTGTCCCTTAACCTTTTTCCATAGCTCTGGGACTAGTCTCGCTGCAAACCTCTGCACGTTCTTCCATACTGGTGCTGCATACTCCAGTATGGGGCCTGACGTACACGGTATACAGTGTCGTGAATGACTCCTTACTTAGACGTTTAAAAGTTAGTCTTACATTTACCAGATGTGCATTTATTGCAATTTTTTATTTGGTTAATGTGCTCCTCAGGCGATGTACTTGATATAATACTCACCCCAGAGTCCTTCTTGGGAGAGGTTTTCAGCCTTTGCCTCCCGAGCCTGTACTCCATCTGTGGTCTTCTTTGCCCTTCCTCAAACTTCTTAACTTTGCACTTGCTAAGGTTAAACTCCAGTAGCCACTTGTCAGACCAGACTTGCAGCGTGTCCAGATCCTTTTGAAGCCTTTCCTGGTCCATGTCTGCTTGTATTCTCCCCATCTGTGAATAGGATACTTCTCACCCCATCCCTTCTGTCATGTCATTCGTGTATACAAGAAATAGCACCAGTCCTTGTACTGATCCCTGTGGAACCCCACTCGTCACATGCACTCATTTCGACACCTTTACACTGACCATCACTCGTTGCTTTCTTCCAGTCAGGTATGCCTTGATCCATTGTAGTTCTTTCCCCTGTTATTCCTGCCTGCTCCTCTAACTTTTTCACCACTCTTATTTGCTACTGCATCCAAAACCTTCCTGATAATCTTCTCCATAACTTTGCATACTATGCATATCAGTGACACTGGTCTGTAGTTTAACTATACCTGTTTGTCTCATTAAAAAACTGGACTACATTTGCTGTCTTCCACACCTCCGGCAGTTGCTCTGTGTCGATAGACTTCTTGAAGAGTATTGTCAGAGGCACACACAGTACCTCTTCTCCCTTTCTTAGAACTTATGAAGAGATATTATTTGGTCCCATAATCTTCGAGATATCTACAGTAGCTCACACAGTAGCTTCTTCACCCTTCTTTAATTGTATATACTGTGTTTAACGCTTCCTGGTGCACTCTACTTCTTCATTTTGTTGTCTCTGAGAATATCCCCCTAAAATTCTCGATGAGCTCTTCACAACTTCCTGTTCATTCCTCGTGAGCTCCCTTCCTCCCTTCTTCAGCTTGATTACCTGGTCATTTAATGCTGTCTTTCTCTTGATGTGGCTATATAACAACTTTGGGTCAGATTTGGATTTCGATGCTGTGTCATTCTCAAATTGTTGTTGTCTGTCTGTCCCAGCTACTGAACCACTATGACAAGGTCCTGGATGCTCAAGAAGACAAACAAAATGCAGATGTAACATACACAGACTTTGCAAAAGCCTTTGACAAGTGTGAACATGGTGTAATAGCGCACAAACTGTGTGATAAAGGAATAACAGGAAAAGTTGGTAGATGGATCTATAATTTCCTAACAAGTAGAACACAATGAGTAGTAATAAACAGAGTAAAGTCTGAGGTGGCTACGGTGAAAAGCTCTGTTCCATAAGGCACAGTACTCGCTCCCATCTTGTTCCTCATCCTCATATCGGACATAGACAGGGATATAAGCCACAGTGCCGTGTCTTCCTTTGCAGATGACTCCCGAATTTGCATGACAGTGTAAGTAAGTAAGTTTATTCAGGTAAACACAAATACATTTACATACATTATCATACATAGCAGCATATGTGTAGAGAACCTAGGATAACCCAAAAAAAGTCAGACAGAGTGACTTAGTTCCATTGGGGTCCTCAATTGAAGACACCGCAAGACTCCAGGCGGATATCAACCAAATCTTTAAATGGGCAGCAGAAAACGATATGAAGTTCAATGAAGAGAAATTTCAATTACTCCGATAAGGAAAACGTGAGGAAATTAAAACTATATCGGATTATAAAACAAATTCCAACCACACAAAAGAGCGAAAAACTAATGTAAAAGACCTGGGAGTGATCATGTCAGAGGATCTCACCTTCAGAGACGGTGGCCCCGTGGCCTGGCTGGCAAAACTCTTGCTACACACGCGGAGGGCCCGGGTTCGATTCCCGGCGGGGTGGAAACATCTCAACGCGTTTCCTTAAACCTGTTGTCCTTTTCACCTAGCAGCAAATAGGTATATGAGTGTTAGTCGACTGGTGTGGGTCACATCCTGGGGGACAAGATTGAGGACCCCAATGAAAATAAGACAGTGCGTCGATGACGCACAGACTTTCTTGGGTTATCCTGGGTGACTAACCCTCCGGGGTTAAAAATCCGAACGAAATCTTATCTTATCGTAACAGTGTATCAATCATGTCAGAAGATCTCACCTTCAATCCTATCTTAGCAACAGGAAACAAATTGTCAAAATCAACAAAACGGAATCAGAACCACTGCCGATAGCATGTGGAGTTCCCCAAGGTAGTATTCTGGGTTCTTTATTATTCCTGTGTTATGTAAATTATATGCCCATCAGTGTCAAGTGCAAACTCCTACTGTATGCGGATGACAGTGCTCTGTTAGTGTCAGGTAAAGACCCACAAGATATAGCTAATGTATTAACATTGGAACTGGAGTCCTGCAGCAAAGGGTTAGTAGACAACAAACTATCGTTACATCTAGGGAAAACAGAAGCCATACTCTTTGGCACGAAATATAAACTGAGCAGGGTAAATAATTTTAATGTCCGGTGTAATGGGGAATCCATCACTTCAGTTTCCTCAGTAAAATATCTGGGAATCCCCTTTGACCCATGCATGTCAGGAGAATTGATAGGGAACAGTGTAGTAAAGAAAGCGAATGCCAGACTGAAGTTCCTCTACAGACAAGCACAGTACTCACCTATTTGTACTCACCTATTTGTGGTTGCAGGGGTCGATTCATAGCTCCTGGCCCCGCCTCTTCACTGATTGCTACTAGGTCCTCTCTCTCCCTGCTCCATGAGCTTTATCAAACCTAGTCTTAAAACTATGTATGGTTCCTGCCTCCACTATGTCGCTTTCTAAGCTATTCCACTTCCTGACAACTCTATGACTGAAGAAATACTTCCTAACATCCCTTTGACTCATAGGAGTCTTCAACTTCCAATTATGACCCCTTGTTTCTGTGTCCCCTCTCTGGAACATCTTGTCTCTGTCCACCTTATCTATTCCTCGCAGTATTTTATATGTCGTTATCATGTCTCCCCTAACCCTCCTGTCCTCTAGTGTCGTCAGGCCGATTTCCCTTAACCTTTCTTCGTAGGACAATCCCCTTAGCTCTGGGACTAGTCTTGTTGCAAATCTTTGCACTTTCTCTAATTTCTTGACGTGCTTGACCAGGTGTGGGTTCCAAACCGGTGCTGCATACTCCAGTATGGGCCTGACGTATATGGTATACAGAGTCTTGAATGATTCCTTAGTGAGGTATTGGAACGCTATTGGATATGCTGAATATTGAAGACAGAGTAAAACAACTTAAATTTAATCAAGTTTATAAAATTGCTCACAAACAGGGTCCAGAATATCTTCCTGCCAATTTTGTCAAGGCTGGGAACCAAAGCAGTCATAGTACTAGGGGGAGAGAGCACAACTTTGTAGTACCCACAGTCAGTGGCCAGTCTTCAAACACCTTTTATTGTACAACAATAAAGGAATGGAACAGACTGCCTGCACATGTCAAAGCCAGTCATAGCATGAGCCAGTTCAAGAAAAGAACCAAAAGGTACCTAATGAATGTAGCGACAGAAAGGGAGGAGAATGATTTTCTATTTTTTTAGCTTACACACATGTATATGCAAATAACTCTTTTTACCTTATTCCTAGTGTACATATATCCTTTATAATATAATAACATATATATCCTACAATGTAAAATATTAAAGTATAAAAAGGACCCCAATGGAAATAAGTCACTGTCTGACTTTTTTGGGTTATCCTAGGTTCTCTACACATATTCTGCTATGTATGATAATGTATGAAAATGTATTTGTGTATAGCTGAATAAACTTACTTACTTAACCTTCAAAACTAGGAATGCCAAGCCCATGATGACACTCTTCAGGTCGCTTGTTCTATCTGGACTGGAATATTGCTGCACATTAACAGCACCTTTCAGGGCAGGTGAAATTGCTGACCTAGAAAATATACAGAGAACCTTCATGGTACACATAATTGCG
Source organism: Cherax destructor (assembly GCA_009830355.1). Lineage (NCBI taxonomy): Eukaryota > Metazoa > Arthropoda > Malacostraca > Decapoda > Parastacidae > Cherax > Cherax destructor. The sequence goes on from WNWK01002989.1 coordinate 66,429, forward strand.
ATAAAACACCTAAATTACTGGGAACGCTTGAAGTTTCTCAACCTGTACTCCCTAGAACGCAGGCGGAAGAGATACATGATTATATACACTTGGAAAATCCTGGAGGGATTAGTACCAAACTTGCACACGAAAATCACTCCCTATGAAAGTAAGAGACTCGGCAGACGATGCAACATCCCCCCAATGAAAAGCAGGGGTGCCATTAGCACGATAAGAGACAACACAATAAGTGTCATGGGCCCAAGACTGTTCAACTGCCTTCTAGCATACATAAGGGGGATTACCAATAGACCCCTGGCTGTCGTCAAAAAGGCACTGGACAGGCACCTAAAGTCAGTACGTGACCAGCCGGAAAGTGGTTCGTACGTCGGGTTGCATGCGGCCAACATTAACAGCCTGGTTGATCAGGCCCTGATCCACCATGAGGCCTGGTCACAGACCAGGCTGCAGGGGCGTTGACCCCCGAAACCCTCTCCAGGTATACTCTAGGTATATATATATTTTTTTTTTTATTAACAAATCGGCTGATTCCCACCAAGGCAGGGTGGCCCGAAAAAGAAAAACTTTCATCATTCACTCCATCACTGTCTTGCCAGAGGCATGCTTACACTACAGTTATAAAACTGCAACATAAACACCCCTTCTTCAGAGTGCAGACACTGTACTTCCCATCTTCAGGACTCAAGTCCAGCCTGCCGGTTTCCCTGAATCCCTTCCTAAATGTTACCTTGCTCACACTCCAACAGCACGTCAAGTCCTAAAAACCATTTATCTCCATTCACTCTTATCAAATACGCTCACGTGTGCTTGCTGGAAGTCCAAGCTCCTCGCACACAGAACCTCCTTTACCCCCTCCCTCCAACCTTTCCTAGGCCGACCCCTACCACGCTTTCCCTCCACTACAGATTTATACACTCTCGAAGTCATTCTATTTTGTTCCATCCTCTCTACATGTCTGAACCACCTCAACAACCCCTCTTCAGGCTAGTACACCAAACGGGAACTAGAATGTAATTAGCTCAGAGGCACCCACACCACCGTATATCCTCGGATCAAGGTAAAAAACCTAGCTCTGCTGGGTGCTTGATTCTTGTAGGATTGCGTGGTCCTGTGGGTTAGAGCGTCATGTGATTTTTCGCTCACCATGATACGGGCCAAAACGACATGGGTTCGAATCCTCGGCTAGTCGCTGTGTTGTTATTCATATATATATATATATATATATATATATATATATATATATATATATATATATATATATATATATATATATATATAGTATATATATATATATATATATGTCGTGCCGAATAGGTAAAACTGGTCAGTTAGCAAGAACTCATTTAAAATTAAGTCTTTTTTAAATTCTTATACATCTAAAGATATATTTTTTCATTTATGTTTATGTAAAAGTTTATAATTTTGTACCAAAAGAACCTTACAAAACTTACCTAACCTTATTATAACAAGCGCAATTTAATTTAGCCTAATCCAACTATGTCAATGTATTTTAAATAAGTTTACAATAATTTAATAATAAACAAACACAATGAAATATATATTTTTCCGTTAGGTTCAGAATGATTTTTGCAAAATTATTGTATACACAAATTTTCGCTTGCCTTATTCGGCAAGAAGAACGTTGCTATTTAAGCCAAAATCGCAAGTTTTACATATATATATCCTGATGGAGCCACTATGCTACCCTGGAAGGATGGTAAGCAGATTGCTTGGGACTACTCCTGTGCCGCCACAATGGCAGACACCTACTTGCCATACTCCGTAGCTGAAGGGGGTGGAGCTGCCAGCCACAGGAAGACCCAGAAGACCCGCAAATATGAAGGAATTTCCCCTTGCTATAACTTCATCCCAATAGGTTCGGAGACCCTTGGAGCATGGGGCAAGTGTGCTCTAAAGTTTCTCAAAGAGTTAGTTAGTTTGATATCTTTATTATGCACCCCATACCCATCCTGTGGGCGGTAGTCAAAAGATTACAGATGTACATAATGGGTCCAGGGACTGGACCCCAAAGTTTTGATAGCTGAGCAAGTTACAAAAGTAATGAACTCACAAGTTACAAAGGTAATGAACTCACAAGTTACAAAGGTAATGAACTCACAAGTTACAAAGGTAATGAATCATGTAAGTAAATTTACTTACGTTTATATATGGTTACAATCATGAACAAATTATAAAGTAATGAGCAATTCACTAGTCTACACCCGGTCACAACTGTAATGAGTTCTTGGTGCAAATTTTAATTGTTGGGTCACACACACACACATACATACACACATACATATACACACACACACATACATATACACACACACACATACACACAGAAAAGGTTGAGGGAAATAGGACTAACAACACAGGAGGAAAGAAGGGTCAGAGGAGACATGATAACGACATACAAAATACTGCGGGGAATCGACAAGGTAGACAGTGACAGGATTTTCCAGAGAGGGAACACAGAAACAAGGGGACACAACTGGAAGCTGAAGACTCAGATGAGTCAAAGGGATGTTAGGAAGCATTTCTTCAGCCACAGAGTAGTCAGTTTAGTTTGATATCTTTATTATGCACCCCATACCCATCCTGTGGGCGGTAGTCAAAAGAATACAGAGGTACATAATGGGTCCAGGGACTGGACCTCAAAGTTTGATAGCTGAGCAAGTTACAAAGGTAATGAACTCAGATGGTCACAATCATGACAAGTTACAAAGGTATTTGCAGATTACAGAGGTATATATAGGGTCCAGAGACTGGGCCACAAAGTTTTGATAGCTGAACAAGGTACAATGGTAATGAATTCACTAGTTACAAGGTAATGAATCATGTAAGTAAATTTACTTACGTCTGTACATGGTTGCAATCATGAACAAATTATAAAGCAATGAGCAATCTATTAGTCTACACCCAGCCACAACTGTAATGAGTTATTAGTGCAAATTTTAATTGTTGGGTCACACACACATACATATATATACACACACACACGTACACACACACATACACACACATACATGTATATACATACACACATACACACACATATATACATACACACACACACACAGTCAGGAAGTGGAATAGTCTACCTGGAGTCTACCTGGAGAGAATTCCAGGGGTCAACGCCCCCGCGGCCCGGTCTGTGACCAGGCCTCCTGTTGGACCAGAGCCTGATCAACCAGGCTGTTACTGCTGGCCGCACGCAGTCCAACGTACGAACCACAGCCCGGCTGATCAGGTACCGACTTGAGGTGCCTGTCCAGTGCCTGCTTGAAGACAGCCAGGGGTTTGTTGGTAATCCCCCTGATGTATGCTGGGAGGCAGTTGAACAATCGTGGGCCCCTGACACTTATTGTGTTGTCCCTCAACGTGCTAGTGGCACCCCTGCTCTTCATTGGGGTAAAGATATAGTGGAGGCAGGAACCATACATAGTTTTAAGACAAGGTATGATAAAGCTCATGGAGCAGGGAGAGCAGAGACCCAGTAGCGGACAGCAAAGAGGCGGGGCCAGGAGCTGAGTCTCGACCCCTGCAACCACAATTAGGTGAGTACAATTAGGTGAGTACACATACACTGAAAACTCATCATTTAAACCAAGGACCAAAGGGCGGCCAGCTTCCTCCTTCAGAGACTCAGTGTTGCGATCCAGAGGGGAAATGCCTGCAGCATTCTGGGCACGCGGCCCACTACCGGGGAGCTGGACGAAGTATTTGAGATGTAGCTCTGAGTTGTTATCTATGTTGTTTTACTCCCTATTGTATTCTTGTTAATGCATTTTGTCAATGTATTTTGTCAATATATTATGTCTTTAAATAAAGTATATATAAAATATAGGGGGTGGCAGGAGAAAATTTTCAAACAGCTTCAGGGAGAACTTTGAGTTTTCCCTGAAGCAAGTTTATTCTTTTCTCTGAGGATGAGGGTCCCCAAGACAGTTCCAGAGGTGCTACCTCCCTATATTATATAAATATATATATATATATATATATATATATATATATATATATATATATATATATATATATATATATATAGAGAGAGAGAGAGAGAGAGAGAGAGAGAGAGAGAGGGAAGGGAGGTAAGTCCTCTAGATCTGGACTGGGGACCCTCATCCTCAGAAGAGAATAAACCTATTTCAAGGAAAACTCAAGATTCTTCCCAGAGCTGTTTCTTCTTGTAGGTTCGCCGGTACGTCCGGCTTATCCTATCCTATCACCCTATCCTATCACTCTGTCTGACTTTTTTGGGTTATCCTAGGTTCTCTACACATGCTGCTATGTATGATAATGTATGTAAATGTATTTGTGTATACCTGAATAAACTTACTTACTCTTACTTACTTATTATTATTATTATTATTATTATTATTATTATTATTATTATTATTATTATTATTATTATTATTATTATTATTATTAAAAGGAAGCGCTAAACCTATCACCCCTTATATTCTGTGTGAACTGTATTTGAAAACAAAATACATTATTAACATCCCCACTGCAATTTTTAATTGTAGTTTGGGCGCCAATGGAAATAAGCAAAGGACCCCATTGGAAATTAGTAAAGGACCCCTATGGAAGTAACTAAAAGACCCCAATGGAAATAAGTCACTCTGTCTGACTTTTTTTGGGTTATCCTAAGTTCTCTGCACATATGCTGCTATGTATGATAATCTATGTAACTGTATTTGTGTATATCTGAATAAACTTACTTGCCCCTCTGGCAAGACAAGTGATGGAGTGAGTGATGATGAAAGTGTTCCTTCTTTTTTGGGTCACTCTACCTTGTAGGGAGACGGCTGATTTGTTGAAAAAATATATATATACATACATACATATACTTTGCACTTAACGCAAACATTTAAATAAATTTAATTTATTAAGGTGTATCTTCATGCGTAGTATTGCATCAGCCGCAAGGGAAGAGTTCCCAAACTATTGTATTTCAGTTTGATCGAAAATTTTCTTTGCTAAGAGCCACTTTAGAAAATAATAAATTATAGTTAAAATATTAAGCTTTAGTTTAACTACCGAGAATATTGTTGTCATGTCTCCTGTGTAAATAACTTACTGGCAACAGAAAGAAAATATAAGAGTGTTGCGTTCCATGTTCCAGTGGTCAGTGTCATCAGCGTGTGACCGGCACTACAGATGTGTTGTCATTTAAGGTGGGAGTATTACTCTATGACAGCCCTTCACTTGCTGGTGTCAGGCCTAAATCTTCACAGAATGAAGGATCATGAGTTGTATGTCAGTTACAGTTAGAGATATTTGCCCTGTAGTAGTTGAAGTGAGAGAGAAGAGACCTTCGTGAAAGTTGAGTGAGAGGGAGCACCACTGCTGTGACACAGATGTCACATTGAAACATGTGTTGCTCCTATCATTCTTCATATACAGATATTAATGTAAAAGAGTAGACTACATTATATTTATTTCAAGCAGCGAAAAATGCAGTTGCTGGTTTCGAAGAAGAAACCGCTTTTGAGACCATAGATAAAAAGTTTCTCGTGAGTCATTTGTAGCGCACTCAGCTGACACTGGGGTCTGGGGTCCAGGGTTCGATCCCCGGCACGGGTGGAAACTGGGCACGTTTCCTTGCATCTGTTGCCCCTGTTCACCTAGCAGTAAGTAGGTACCTAGGTGTTGGTCAGCTTGTGGATCACAGCCTGGAAGGTTGTACTATACCTTAGAGCTGGCCTTTGAAATGAGCTGAGGTTAGATAACGACTCAGCCTGTAAAATTGATCGATGTGAAAAGATAAATAAAACTAAGAGGAAGGTGATCAGGAAGCAAATATTTTTGTTATTGCTTGATAAAAGTTGGTTTAGGGCTACTTCTCTATTATTACTTTTGGTAACTTTGTTTTATACTGAAATGCTCTATATTTCAGTGTTCGGATTCCAGATGATGGGCTCCTATTGTAGCATTGTTACAAACAAATATATAAGAATGCAGTAGGCTTATTGGTCCGTGGTTCGATCCCCAGTATAGGTGGAAACTTTAGGATGCGTTCCCTTAAGACACCTGTTCCTGTTCACCTACCAGTAAAATAGGTACCTGGGTGTTAGTCGACTAATACCTGGGTTGCATCCTGGAGACAAAGTTTACCTAATTTGCCCAAAATGCTCTGCATAAACAGTATCTTTCTGTATAGTAGTATGTCATTTATGTCAGCTAGGCCTGCATATGTTGTACAAATAAAGATTATTATTATTATGCTATGTAAGTCAACTCACTCCCACCACATCCACTCATACCTGTCCAGCCTATATTTAACCTGTATTAATATTGGTAGAATTACCGACAATATGTTAAGTAAAAGGACACAAATGCAACTAATGAGACATTTTATTGTGGCAACGTTTCACTCTCCAGGAGCTTTTTCAAGCCGTTACAAACAATATATGGACACAGAGGGTATATATATACTCTCAAAGTGAGGTGTAATACTAGTGGTGGTAGTAGTAGTGATATAAGTTGTAGTAGTAATACAATAAGGTAGAACAATCAACTTGCACATGAGTAAAAGGTGATAAAAACAAATACTTGGGTAGTATTAAAACAGGTTAGACAAATATTTCTGTAGGAGGTTGGAAAAGAGAAGGCCTGTAGCAGTGTTCCACATCTGCTATGCGCTTGTGTGGTATTAGCAGGAGAGGCTATGTGATGGTAGGGTTTACTGTTTTCAGGAGGATTCTTGCTAAGACTTCAGAGATGGTGAAGCTGCCTTTATTTTGTTTATTAGTGTTAGAAACAGCGATAAGTGCTGATTCAAGGCACTTGCGTCTGCGGAAATCAGTTTCTTTGATTACTAATCGAGCGTCTTTGAATTTCATGAGATGATTGGTGGAATTTCGGTGTTGTACGCAGGCGTTGTTCAGGTTATCGTTCCTACATGCATTAATGTGTTCTTTGAGGCGTGTTTCGACGTTTCTTGCCGTTTCTCCTACATAAATACTGTCGCAGCCTCCACAGGGTATGGTGTAAACCCCCGCGTTGACTGGTTCATTGTTGATTGTTCTACCTTATTGTATTACTACTACTACTACAACTTATATCTCTACTACTACTACCACCACTAGTATTACACCTCACTTTGAGAGTATATATATACCCTCTGTGTCCATATATTGTTTGTAACGGCTTGAAAAAGCTCCTGGAGAGCGAAACGTTGCCACAATAAAATGTCTCATTAGTTGCATTTGTGTCCTTTTACTTAATATATTTAACCTATTCACTGTCATTTATTATTATTATTTTATAATAGTACAATCTTCTCTATACATCAGTCTGCAATATCCATCAATCCTCTTCTTATCATCCATTAGTATCAGTACATTAAAATTTTCTTAGCTCATTAAATTCAAGACTGCATAGAGATACTGTAGGCATCCTGGCTAAGCTAGAGTTTTTCTATTGCAGAATACAAGAATAAAACCTTCAAGATGCCGCTATTCTGTCGATACTACTCACAGAAGTATCCCGAAGTGGATGATGTAGTAATGGTAACTGTGAGAAGCATAGCTGAGATGGGTGCCTATGTTCACTTGCTAGAATACAACAACATAGAGGGTATGATTCTCTTGTCAGAACTCTCACGACGTCGAATTCGATCCATGAATAAGTTGATCAGGGTTGGCAAGACTGAACCAGTTGTAGTCATACGAGTAGACAAGGAGAAAGGTACTATGATCATACATTCATGGTGGTACTATTTTTAAAAAAAATTGCTTGGATAACTATCCAGTGTTACTATTTTTTTTATACTTAGCTTACTATTATGTTATTATTTCTACTTTTTAAATAGTTTATTTATATGTGTATCTATAGAATCTGTGCCTTTTTCTTATCAGGAATATATTGGGATGGTTAGAAAGAATATGACCATTTTTGTCTTACATTAAGTACCATATATTTCAGTTACCTACTTCATTTTGCTACAAATCTCAAAACCATTCCATTATGTAAATTCTGTTCCATGGGTGGCTCATGGTTTGGTGGTAGCACATTTGATTCATAACCCGAAGACCCGTAAATAATCCTAGGGCATGTGGAGAAGTGGAGCATGTTTCTTTACACCGATTATTACCTTTGTTCACCCAGGTGTAGGCCTACTGTTGAGGGTTGCATCCTGAGGAAGAGGACCATAGAACCCCAGTGGATTATCCTTGGTTACAAACCATCTGGTCAAATAATATAAATTGCACTTAATTACTATCTCATTTTTCTCGCAATGTTATTTGGCATTTAAACACATGTGTACATTGGAATCATATAATTTTGTATCTACAGAAAGCTTGATTGAATCACTTTTATCTAGGTCTGTAGCATACTCCATGTGTATCTTGTCTATCAACATTTATTGTATTCTTTATACTCATCAGTATTACAGTATTTAATTTTTTGCTAAAGTTCATAGTCATCTTTGACAATTTTGTTACTCTAACAGTCTTCTTAGCAGTCTAATTATTCTTATTAAAATATACTTAAAAGATATTGAATTGCATTTTTTAAAACAGGTTATATTGATCTTTCCAAAAGAAGAGTTTCCAAAGAAGATGTGGAACGGTGTACAGAGAAATTTGCGAAAGCGAAAGCTGTCAACTCTATTATCAGACATGTTGGGGAATTGCTTGGTTACACAGTCGAAGAGCAGGTTGAAGAACTGTACCGTACAACAGCTTGGCACTTCGAAGAAAAATATAAGAAGCAAGCTTGTGCCTATGATGTGTTCAAGCAGGCGGTTATGTAAGTTTGTACTGATATTTTGTTTTCATTATTCGAGTCTTCAACTTTATCTAATATTTTTCAGCTGAGATGAAGTGACAATTGCTGTAAGTTTTGTTCCCAGTACCTCCATCTCCCTATCTAATAACTTCCCTCTTCTGTTTTAACTGTTAAATCCATTTGTTCCTTAGTCTTTCTCAACTTAACAATCTTGCTCCAAAATTTGTTCTTATTCTCAGCAAAATTTGTTGACAACCTCACCCACTCTCTCATTTGCTCCCATTTAACACTCCCTCTCTTTAACTCTCCATGTACTCAACTTCCTGATGTCATAAAAACCTTTCATATACATGTACTGTACTAACTTGTTTTTTTTTTCACGTACCACACACACTACCTCATTATTCCACCAATCAATCCTCTTCATTCCTTCATCCACCTTGCTATATCCACTAACTTCTGCTTAACACTAACACCATATTCTTAAAGCTAAACCCATATCTCTTCAACCTCCACATTACTTATACTTATACTCTCACTAGCCTATCTTTCAACAGTTGCTTGTATCTTCCCCTAACTACCTCCTCCTTTAATTTATAAACTTTAACTACTCTATTAGTCACTGATGCCATTATTCTTGTACTCCCTCTACCTTTTACTCTGTAGCTATAACTAAATAATGATCTGGTATAACTCTTGCCCCCTCTGTAAACATGCATTTCCAGAAGTCTACCCAATACATAGTCCAGCAAACTGCTGTCATTACACCCTATATCTTACCTCATCTACTTATCTTTTTCTTAACCCTTTCAGTGGCTGTCATGTAGAACTACGTCATTAAGGCCAGGGTCTCGCATGTAATTCTACGTCATGAGCTCAGCTCAGTCAGATAAGCTGTGAGTGGTAAATTTTGGCTTAGATATGAGAGATTGGGTCTGTGTAGTGAGTGCACAGTATAAGAAAAATCCTTCCCACTGCAGAGAATATTTTACTATCCTATGATGTTTCTTATTTTTTATATTCAAATACCTTGTCAAGGATAGTTCATTGATGCTGGCGAGGGACTCGATCCTTCCCTATCTTGGATTGAACCTGATTGTTTCCCTTGCATTGTTTGAACTCTAGGTTGTAGCATTTTCCCCTAAATATAATGATAGTCCATCTACATTAGTGTTTCTTATATTTATCTGACATTCTGTTAATTAAATATCTGTATGAAATGTATAAAACATTTGTACAGGAATGAATGGAAACATTGTGGTGCTGTAGTGTGAGTGGATTCAGAGAAATCAGTTAGCTAGACTTGATCTGGAGGTAGGCTGGAAAGTGTAGTGCCTGCACTCTGAGGGAGAAAATGTGGATGTTATAGATTGGTGGGTCATTTAAATTCTTATTAGGTGAGCACATTTCTGGCAAGAGCGATTAAGTGACTGATAATGATTTTTTTTTTCCATCCTTTGGTGGGAGATGGCCAGTGTGTTAAAAATTTTTTTTTTTTTCCAACACGTCGGTCGTCTCCCACCGAGGCAGGGTGACTCAAAAAGAAAGAAAATCCCCAAAAAAGAAAATACTTTTATAATCATTCAACACTTTCACCTCACTCATACATAATGTCTTTGCAGAGTCACTTAGATATGACTGTCATATGTATCTGTGTTAAAAATATTGTATGTTAATAATTGGTATAAACCTTGGTAATAAATACTGACAAGTTGGCTTAGAAAAACATGTAAGCAAACACTAGGACATATTTACAGTGGACCCTCGCTATTCAAACACCCCAAAACGCGCCCTTTTATGCAAGTTTATTATTGTAAGTGCTTTTACAAGTGTATTTTTGGGGGTCTGAAATGGACTAAACTAATTTACATCATTCCTTATGGGAATAAATTCGTTTGGTAACAGCACTTGAACAGCATTCTGGAATGAGGGTGAGTTTTGGAGTGTTCGAATAGCGAGGGTCCACTGTATTAGAAAACGTTTCAGTCCTGGGACCTTGTTCACTTCTAGCATACAGAAGTTGAAAGACAGTATATATAGGCGGAGAGTGAGGTGTGAGTGACACATGGAAGAATGCCATGTTGGGATGAGGACGGGTAGATGATGAGATCATGAGACTCCTGTGTTGCTGGGTAGGTGGTGCTTTGCCTGCTTGAGTATCATGTATGCTAATGTTTTAGAAATTTTGTGGTTTCCAGTGTTATGTTCTATTGTGTCTGTGATGACGATTAGTGAGGCTTCTAGACATTGTCGGTGTCTAAGGTCTGGCTCGGTGAGGATGAGTTGTACCTCATCCCAGTTCATCAAATACCCCGTGGAGTCTGTTACAGGCACTTCGATGCTCCTTCAGGTGGACCACAAGATCTCTGCCTGTTTCACCTATATATTTCTTGGGACAGAATCCACAAGGGATGGCATAGACACCTGCTGTGGAAGTTAGAAGTGTGGTGCTGCATTTCGTAGTGAAATCTTTGATAGATGTGTTTATGGTGGAAACGCTGATGTTACTCTTAGCAAGTGCCCGGCGAGTATTCGTGGCAACATCACCACATGGGATCACTGTGAACTGCTTAGAGGGCTGTTCCATGAGCGGTTTGTTGAGGATAGCTTGTGACTTGAGTCTGCAATCTCGGATGAGGAAAGATGGAAACTGAAGACTTGTAAAGGCTTGTTATGTAAATATATTCTTCAAGAAAACAAGGGCTGGAGATGTGAAGAGCTCTCAAGAAGCAGCTAATGAGGACTCCTCTTTTAGTGCAAGTGTCTTGGTGTGAATAGAAGTGTATAAGATCGTCCTTGTTGGTAGGTTTTCTATACACTTTGAAGTGAAGTTTGCACAGGAGGAAAGGAAGTTTGCCATCCTTTTCGAGTTCAAGTGTAAACTTTATTGATGGTTCTGCTGCATTGATCTTGTTGAGAAGGGCCTGGATATTGAGATGTCTCGGATAGAAAACCAATATATCATCAACATATCTTAGCCAGGTAACAGTGTTGGGTCTTTTTGTTGGTGGTGTCATCTCAGGCATGTATGCTTTTGGATCTGCAACTTTAGCCACATTTGGCAGCACCTTCTGGACTAATTTTTTTAAACTTAGAGCACATCACTAAATATTCAAAAAAGTTTTTGACAGTCAGTGTGAAATTACAGCCTCTGCAATCAGACATTAATACCCTTCATGACCTTCATAGTAAAAAGGATATTTACTAATTAACACATCAGCTGTTTACCACCAAGAGAGACCAAAAAAAATTAAAATATTCACCATTACTCATTACATTTTGATAGAACATAGACATCACAATTTTAAAACTCTTTAAAAAAAATACTGCAATATCCCACTCCAACCTTCAGAATACAAGCATTATACTTCTCACTTACATTTTATATGTACAGTGGAACCTCAATATCGTACGTGCCTATATTCATAAAACTCGATATTCGCCCAGCTTTTTCGAGGAAAATTTGACTGTATTCAGACGTTTCCCTGATATTTGACCTAAACAAAACGGTCCATCTGGACGAAGTCCAACAAAGCATCACGTGCTAGGTGTCTCGTCAGCTTTTGTTCATTAAGCATTGTTCATACAAGCTCCATGAAACTTTCTAGTATTTCATTGTTATTCTGTGGTGTTTTAACATATTTTCATTGAAAATAAGTAATCTTGGCCCTAGAAAAATAGTAGTGATCCAAACAAGCCTAGAAGGAAAGCAATGAGAAAGTAAAAAAAAAAAACTCGTTGGAAAGGGGGGAAAGTAGAACATGTGTGTTGAATCGGGCCACTCAATATGGTACGGCGAAATCCACCATATCGTCCATATTGAAATATAGACAATATAAGGGGCTGATGTGGCGAAAAGAGTTAAAATTCTTGCTGTGAAAAGGTCACAGATAATTGAAGAAATGGAAACTTTTGTTAAAGAGGATTAATGAAAAACTGATTAATCCAATTTACATTATTGCGTATGGGGAAAAATTTATTCAATATTCGTACAACTCTATTCAAACAGCCTCCTGGAATGGATTAAGTTTGAATATCAAGGTACCACTGTACTCTGGGTCTTTGTTGCCTATTGTAAATGCTAAGTACAGTGGACCCCTGGTTTTCGAGGGGTGCGGAAATCAAGCAAATTGGGTTTTGAGCACTTTTCGGCAAAATTTCCCCCTGGATTTCGAGCATCCGCTAGGAAATCGTGTATGAGATGCATCCATTCGCCTGGGACGCCGCTTCTAGCACGTACCACACTCAGTCTGTCTGTCTTTTGTTGAGTTAGCAATACTTTGTGCATTCATCCATTGTTTTTTGTGCTTGTTTATTGATTGTGACTGTGAAATAAGCCACCATGGGGCCAAAGAAAGTTCTGAGTGTCAGCCCTTTTGTAAAGAAGGTGAGAAACACGATAGAATTTAAGAAAGAACTTTTAGCAAAATATGAAAGTGGCGTACGTGGCCGAGCTCGCCAGGATGTATGGCAAGTCGACATCAACAATCTGTTCCATCCTGGCGAAGAAAGCAGAAATCAAGGAAGCTGATGTTGTGAAAGGAGTAAATATGGCAGGGAGTGACTTTCAGGACTTTGAACTCTGCTTGGAGAAAATTGTGGCCAGAATGTGTCCAAGAGAAGGATTTTGAAGGGTTTGAGGCTGACCCTGAGGACCCTACACATATTGTGGAATGTATTGTGTCTTTGGGGAAATCCATGGGGTTGGATGTGAGTGGCGAGAATGTGGAAGAGTTGGTGGAGGACCACAGGGAAGAGCTAACCACTGAAGTTGCTGCAACACTTTCAACTGGAACAACAACAGACTGCAGCTGAGGATATTGCTTGAGAGGAGGAGAAAGAGAGGGGTGAGAATGTGCTTTCTTCAGTGATTAAGAACATTTGTGCAAAGTGGAGTGAGTTGCCAAGTTTTGCTGAGAATTATCACCCTAACAACTGTTGCAAGCCGTGTCTGCAACATGTTCAATGACAATGTCTTGTCCCATTTTAGGTAAATCATAGAGACGCCAGAAACAGAGCTCTCTGGACAGATTTTTAGTGCGATAGGGGTCCAGTGCCAGTAAAAGACAAAGAAGGGAAGTAACCCCAGAGAGGGCTTTGATACCTTAAGTCCTTATGGAGGGGGATTCCCCTTACAAACAAACTCTCCTCCCTCTCCCCTCCTCGCCTTCTTCAATACACCAACAAGAGTCTTCAATAAAGGTATGTAATGTTTATATTTCTCATTGTTTTCTGTATGTAAAACTATAGTTATTCTTTAAAAAATGAATTTTTTGTGAATATTTTTGGAACAGATCAATTGTATTTACATTATTTCTTATGGGAAATATTACTTCGGTTTTCGTCTATTTCGAGCATCCTTCTGGAACGGATTAATTACAAAAATCGGGGGTCCACTGTATTATGTAAATTTATAATTTTCTTTTGTATAATTCATTTATTTACATTTTTCTTTTCAGAGACCCTGCTATTTTAGATGAATGTAATTTAGATGAAGAAACCAGGACTGTCCTCCTTACACAAATTCAGCGCAAACTCCAATCGCAAGCCGTCAAAATTCGTGCGGACATTGAAGTATCTTGCTTTGAGTACGAAGGAATTGATGCTGTGAAGAGTGCATTGCGTGGAGGTATTGCTCAGTCAACAGATGAAATTCCCATAAGAATAAACTTAATTGCTCCACCTTTGTATGGTATGTTTTTCTTGCATTTTGATTATACTGGAGAGTAGGATGTGATTTGTATGTGATTTAAAGTAGTATAAGTCTAATTTTTTTACAGGTATAGTATATTTCATCAATTCTAATATCCAGTTAAATGATGGAAATTGTTGTCTACAGAAGTGACAAGAGACACAAATGGGTTTCTGTACCTAGAAACCTCGTTGACTCCTGGCCAGAAGGCTGTTAACAGTAACATCCTATTTGAACAGGCAATCAAAACAGCCTGGTCTAAGGCCAGACTGCAAGGGTAAAAAAAAATCCTTGAAACCAGTCACAGGTATGTTTTGGCTTCTGCCTTGAAATTAGGCATGTCCTTGCTAGTCATTGATCCCTGGAACCACTAACAAATATGAATACACATAAGCTGACAATATATCATGTTTGAATTCAGGGTCATTGGTTAGCCAGTCTTGAGTCCTATAGGTGAGAAGTGCAGTTACACTCTTATTAAGGAAGGGTGTGAATGCTGCATTTCAGCAGGTTATCTGAACTGTGAAGTCAGTACCCTTTCGGCAAGACAGCAATTGAATGAATGACGGTGAATGTGTTATTTTTTTTTTTTGAGCACTTTTCCTTGGCAGGAGATGGCTGTTGAGATATAAAAAAAAATCTTACGTATAATCACCAGGAAACTACAGGTTTCTCTTCACTTTATGCAGATTTGCTATGTGTATGATTTCGCATATACAGTAGGGCCCCACTTACACGGCTGCTTAGGTTTCAGGCTACCGCCAGAAAGCAGACATCGCCGGAAAGCAGAATGCCATTTTTTCCACTTATAAATGCATACAAATGCCAGATAACAAGTTTACATTAACATATATTAAGTTAACAGTAGAACTAGGCATTAAAAAACAAATGTAAAATACATACACAGTACATTCATTACTTACCTTAAAATATTTGTAGTCTTAATGTAGGGTGAGAGGTGAATAGTATTTATTTGTAGGTAGCGGTAGGTGTAGGTAGGTACGATATTTAAAGTGGCCCAGAGCGATAAAATACATATACAGTGCACTCATTACTTACCTTAAAATATGTATAGTCTTAATGTAGGGTGAGAGGAGAGTAGTATTTATTTGTAGGAAGTCAGGTGTAAGTAGCCCAGTAGGTGTAGCCACCTGGCTACCACACCTAAATGTAATATGGCCTCTCCTCACTTAACGATGGAGTTCCATTCCTAAGACCATGTCGGTAAACGAATTCAACGCTAAGTGAGGAGCATACTATAATGGTAGTGGGTTTGTGTCAGCCATCTTTTATATTGTTTTAATGTCACCTTTACACCTTTTATAACATTTCTAGTATATTTTTAAATGTTTGTACAGTAGTGTATTTTATATTGTAATAAACAGAATTTTAGGTAGTAGGTTGATAGACAGCAACCACCCAGGGAGGTACTACCATCCTGCCAAGTGAGTGTAAAACGAAAGCCTGTAATTGTTTTACATGATGGTAAGATTGCTGGTGTCTTTTTTCTGTCTCATAAACATGCAAGATTTCAGGTACATCTTGCTACTTCTACTTACACTTAGGTCACACTACACATTCATGTACAAGCATATATATACACGCCCCTCTGGGTTTTCTTCTATTTTCTTACTAGTTCTTGTTCTTATTTCCTCTTATCTCCATGGGGAAGTGAAACAGAATTCTTCCTCCGTAAGCCATGCATGTCGTAAGAGGCGACTAAAATGCCGGGAGCAAGGGGCTAGTAACCCCTTCTCCTGTATATATTACTAAATGTAAAAGGAGAAACTTTTGTTTTTCCTTTTGGGCCACCCTGCCTCGGTGGGAGACGCCCGACATGTTGAAAGAAGAAGAAGAAACAGAATAGAGGAAATCAGCTCTAATATACATTATTTAGGTATGCATACTGGTCAGAGAGTCCGTCGTAAGTCTGAGTCGTCGATAAACGAGTACGTCGCTAAGTGAGGAGAGGTTGTATACAATATTTAAAGTGCCCCATAACGACATTATTATTACCATCGACATACCTTGTTCACTGAGTTTAATCATTTCTAACTACCCTTATATGCATCATAAACGACAGAAGTGATGAGAAATCATGCCAACAATTTGTAAACAAAGCTGAATGATACACATTTCTCTGGTGCTGGATTAGAGAAAACAGAATTTTTTCCCTCCGCCCGGCTACCACATCTCATATTTATGTGAAATTTATTGTACTTTGGGTGTATGTATCACGTACAGTGGACCCTCGCTATTCGAACACTCCAAAACTCACCCTTTTATGTAAGTTTATTATTGTAAGTGCTTTTATAAGTGTATTTTTGGGAGGTCTGAAATGGACTAATCTAATTTACATCAATCCTTATGGGAATAAATTTGTTTGGTAACAGCACTTGAACAGCATTCTGGAATGAAGAATGTTCGAATAGCGAGGGTCCACTGTATATATGTTATGTAACGTGTTTCTTACATAATTTTGAAGAAAATATAGATGGATTAATGAAAATGTTTATATTAACATAAAATAAGGCATTTAATGTTCCCAAGTGATTATTATTATTACCTATTAGTATTATTATTATTATGGCATCAAGACTAGAGGGATACTCTTAGTGATTTGAATGTGTACCAGCATGCCAGCACAGTGTGCAAGTTTATTTAGGTACAGGTACACATAAGTATAATTAGCAGAGTACATACATATAAAATATGCACTAACTTTAAAACAGTTGAAATTTTGGAAGATTTCCAGACATAATGGAGAGATGTGGAGCTCACGGATGTAAACACACTGGGTGGCGCGTGATGACTGTATTAGAAAGTCAGGTGGGGGAGCCATATAGAGTTTTGGTCATAATTTGAAATATCCATATTAACGGAATGTTGTAAGGTGAAACACCGTAAATCGGGGCCCTACTGTATACAGTGGTACCTCGGTTAACGATGGTCCCGAAAATCGCCCTTTTATGTAAGTTTATTTTTTTAAAAGCTTTTGTAAGTGTATTTTTGGGGGTCTAAAAGGACTAGTCTATTTTACATTATTCCTTATGGGGATAAATTCGTTTGGTAATGGCACTTGAACAGCATTCTGGAATGAAAAAATATCGTTAACCGAGGTACCACTGTATATGGTGACCTTGTTTCTACCAGGAATTTGCTGTGTGTAGTAAAAATTCACTCGTATGAGATTGGAGCGAGTCGGTGTACATTTTCACTCGTGATCACTCAAGTATGGTACCACTTGATATCAGTATCGCATTGAGTATCACTCTAAACTATTGTAGCGTGTTGAAGGCAGTAGTGAGTAGGGGATCCTTTTTTGTCATGTCACTCACCTCATCCACTTGTGCTGAGGGTGGCAGTGAGTGAGGGATGAGGGCAGGCAGGCAGGCAGGGACATGACCAACAATCCAGGACAGGCCAGGCTCCTGGAGTTCCAGCCAACTCACCCCTGTCCCCCTTCTCGGTCAAGGCAGGGGCCTCCTTTCATGGCTCCCAGACTACCCATCCACCACCCTTCCTCACCTTCCCCCCAAGTGAGCCAATAGCTCATGTTCTAAAACAGCATAAATAATATATCTACAGTTCTTGACCAATCTTTTCCAAAATAATGTGAGGACTTCATACATGAGAGAAATTAACAATCGCTAAGTATGAATGCATTTGGTAAAAAACTAATAAAGAATAAAATACTCTGCGAAGAGTAAAAACGAATCCCTGTCTATTGCACGTTACACTGGGTACGGCGTATGTGATTTCGCAGTAAGCCTTATTGACCTGGATATTTATTTATTTTAAATAGCGAGGGATACCTGTACATAAATCAGCATAGTGAATAAATTAATGTTTAGTTTGGTAATACAGAGGAATGCAAATTTGAGATTTTCTCTAATTTACATCCCTTTGGAAAAGCAGGTAGCATTTATTGGAAATTTTTGGGTGGAATCATTTGCAGAGATTATCTCTGCACTTGAATGGCATTGTATACTGTATACAGCCTCTCCTCACTTAACAACGGAGTTCCGTTCCTAAGACCACGTCGTTAAACGAATTCGTCGCTAAGTAAGGAGTATACTATAATGGTAGTGTGTGTGTCTCATCCATCTTTGATATTGTTTTAATGTCAAAATTGCACCATTTATAACATTTCTGGAATATTTTTAAATATTTATACAGTAGTGTACTGTATATTAAAATACAGAATAGAGGAAATCAGCTCTAGTATACATTATTTACGTATGAATACTAGTCAGAGATGCCCGTTGTAAGTCCAAGGCATCGGTAAACGAGTGAGGAGAGGCTGTATTTATATATAATATAGGATACACATTACCTTCATCATATTTTAAAACTGCCCATTCCATACTACCATCCATTATCAGATCCTATGGGGTAATACTCGTATTGTGGTATTGCATTTTATTATCCATAGTTTTCTTTTATCAACATGCCGGCTGTCTCCCACTGAGGCATGGTGGCCCAAAAAGGAGACATTCACCATCATTCAATACTTTAACCATCATTCACACATAATCACTGTCTTTGCAGAAATGCACAAATATAACAGTTTAAATGTCATTCCAAACAGCAAATATCCCAACCCCCTCCTTCAAAGTGCAGGCATTGTACTTCTCACCTCCAGGACTTAAGTCTGGCTAACTGGTTTCCCTGAATCCCTTCACAAAATATTACCATGCTCACACATACCTGCTGTATATCCAAGCCCCTTGCACATAAAACCTTTTATCCCCTCCTTCCATCCTTTACTAGGATGACCCCTACCCCTCCTCCCCTCTACTACAGATTTATACACCACCCAGAGTCAGTCAGGTCTATACACTATTTCTCCCTAGTCGGAGTTCATAAGTTCTAACCTATTGTGTGACACATACATATTTATTTATAAATAGGTTGGTAGACAGCAACCACCCAGGGAGATACTACTGTCTTGTGAAATGAGTGTAAGACAAACCTGTACAGTCATACCCCGTGTTACGATGCTGTCATCTTACGTTATTTTCGAGTACCGATATTTATAACGTAAAAAAATTGATTGCGATTAACGATGTTTGCTTCGTGTAACGACATTCGTACCGAACGTGGCCGCTTGGCGCCCAGCTGAGCGCGCACTCCAGGGAGCGTCAGTGTGCTATTGTTTACAAGCGAGAGCGACCACCCACCCACACCCACGCATTCATACCAGTATATTGTCATTATTCCACTGTTTTTAGTGCTTGCAACTGCTAAATAAGCTACCATGGGTCCAAGGAAAGATCCTAGTGCTAAGCCTGTGGCAAAGAGGAACAGAAATACATGTACGATAGAACTGAAGGAGATAATAGAAAAATATGAAAGTGGAGTGCGTATCAGTGAGCTGGCCAGGCTGTATGGTAAACCCTTTTCTACCATCGCTACCATTGTGGCCAATAAAAATTCAAGTAAAATCAAGGAAGCTGTTGTTGCAAAAAGTTCATCTGTGATCACAAAACACAGACCACAAGTGCTGGAAGATGTGGAAAGGTTGTTGTTGGTGTGGATCAACGAGAAACAGTTAGCAGGAGATACTGTTTCGGAGGCAATAATATGTGAAAAGCAAGGCAGTTGCATGATGATCTCGTTAAGAAAATGCCTGCAACGAGTGCTGAAGTGAGCGATTTAAAGCCAGCAGAGGCTGGTTTTACAAATTTAAGAATCGAAGTGGCATACATAGTGTTGTGAGGCATGGTGAGGCAGCCAGTTCTGACAAAATTGCGGCTGAAAATATGTGCCTGAATTCCAGGATTACCTAGAGGCTGAACAATTCCTCCCAACAAGTGTTTAATTGTGATGAAACAGGCCTGTTTTGGAAGAAAATGCCCAACAGGACCTACATTACTCAGGAGGAAAAGGCACAGCCAGGACATAAGCCTATGAAAGACAGGCTAACTTTGATGCTTTGTGCTAATGCCAGTGGTGATTGCAAAGTGAAGCCTTTACTGGTGTATCTTTTTGAAAATCCCGAGTGTTTGGCAGATGCGGTGTCAGCAAGTCTAACTTGTGTGTGATGTGAAGGTCTAACAAAAGGCATGGGTCACAAAGGACATTTTCTTAGATTGGTTCAATGGCGTGTTTGGCCCCAGTGTGAAGAAATATCTATTGGACAATAATTTGCCACTTAAGTGCCTCCTGATAATGGACAATGCTCCTGTCATCCTCCAAACTTGGTAGAGAAAATTGTGGAGGAGTTTAAATTCATCAAAGTGAAGTTCTTGCCCCTAATACCACTCCTCTCCTCCAGCCCATGGACCAGCAGGTCATTTCCAACTTTAAAACTCTACACCAAAGCAATGTTTCAAAAGTGCTTTGATGTGACCACAGACATGAATATAACCCTAAGAGAATTTTGGAAAAACATTTCCATATGCTGCATTGTGTAAACCTTATAGGTAAGGCTTGGGAGGGAGTGACTACCAGGACTTTGAACTCTGCCTGGAGAAAATTGTGGCCAGACTGTGTCCTAGAGAGGATTTTGAAGGTTTTGGGGCTGAGCCTCAGAACCCTGAGCCTGAGCCTGTTGTGGAAGAAATTGTGGAATTGGGCAAGTCTTTGGGGTTAGAGGTGAGTGGTGAGGATGTGGAACAGTTGGTGGAGGAGCACAAGGAAGAGCTAACCACTGAAGATCTGCAAGAGCTTCAACAGCAACTGGAACAAGAGACCAGTGGTCAGGACAATGGTTCAGAGGAGGAGGAGGAGGTGGAACAGAGATGGAAGAAATTGCCTTCTTCAGTGATTAAAGAGATTTGTGGAATGTGGAGCAAGGTGCAAGCATTTATGGATGAATATCACCCTAACCATGCTGTTGCAGGCTGTGCTGGCAACCTGTACAATGACACAGTGGTGTGTCATTTCAGGGATGTGTTAAAGAATCGCCAGACACAGAGCTCCCTGACAAATTTATTGTTAGAAAGAGGTCCAGTGACTCTCAAGCTGGTCCTAGTGGCATTAAAAGAAAAAGGGAAGTAACCCCAGAAAAGGACTTGGTACCTGCAGTGTTAATGGAAGTGGATTCCCCTTCCAAACACTAGCATACTACTCCACCTTCTCCCCTCCTCCCGTCCTCCACACATCAACTCTTCAATAAATGTAAGTGACATGTTATTGTACAATATTTACATGTGTATTTAGGTATTATTCATTAAATTCTGTATTATTTAATGTCAAAAAGTTCTAAAAAATATTTTATTTAACTACTTTTGGAAGTCTTGGACGGATTAAATTTATTTCCATTATTTCTTATGGGGAAAATTGATTCGTGTAACGATTGTTTCGCCTTAAAATATGCCCTCTCTGACGGATTAATATCGTAAGTCGAGGTACCACTTTGTTTTATATGATGGTAGGAGTGCTGGTGTCTTTTTGTCTCATAAATATACAAGATAACAGGTATATCTTGCTGCTTTTACTTACACTTAAGTCACACTACACATACATGTACACATTTATGTATACACATTCATCTGAGTTTTCTTTGTTTCTTAATAGTTCTTGTTCTTATTATTTTTCTTTCTTATCCGGTTAGCCGGACTTGAGTCCTGGAAATGGGAAGTACAGTGCCTGCACTTTAAAGGAGGGGTTTTGGATATTGGCATTTTGGAGGGACTTCTAAACTGTCGTATCTGAGTGCCTCTGCAAAGACAGTGATTATATGTATGAGTGATTGTGAAAGTGTTTAATGATGAAGAAAGTACTTTTCTTTCTTTTTGGGTCACCCTGCCTCGGTGGGAAATGGCCGATATGTTAAAAAAAAAAAATGGGGAAGTGTAATAAGAATCTTTCCACCGTAAGCCATGTATGTTGTAAAAGTCAACTAAAATGCTGGGAGAGATGGGCTAGTAACCCCTTTTCCCGTATATCTTACCAAAAATAAAAGATAAAACCAAAGTTTATTTATACCGATGAAAACCATGTGTTTTCATAAGGCTGCTTAAAACCTTTAGGTGCAAATCTAATTTAGGGGAAATATCTTTCTATAAACTAATACACACACCATTACAGTCAAGAAAACTAAGTATTAATTAGGATGAGTAATTTATTTGCTTTTGGCAGTACAGTGTACCCTCGGTTATCGACGTTCCACTTATCGCCCAACTTGGTTATCAGCCGTTTTTTCGGCTTCCAGTTATAGGCCGTTATTTCGCTTATCTGCCGTATTGGACGCGTCAACCCGCCAGCCGCTCGCGTGTTCCTGAGTCAATGTGGCTCATTCATCCAAACATTTTGCTATAATTCATTGGTTTTGGTGGTTATTAATTAAGTGCAGCTGTGAAATAAGTAACCATGGCCCCAAAGAAGTTCCTAGTAAAGTTCCTTTGGTAAAGAAAGTGAGAAACATGATAGAATTCAAGGCAGGCAAGCATAGAGGCAGAGAGCGGAGGCATGCAGGGAGCGTAGGAGGCATGCAGGGAGCGTAGGAGGCATGCGGGGAGCGTAGGAGGCATGCGGGGAGCGTAGGAGGCATGCGGGGAGCGTAGGAGGCATGCGGGGAGCGTAGGAGGCATGCGGGAGCGGAGGCATGCGGGGAGCGAGGAGGCATGCGGGAGCGTAGGAGGCATGCGGGGGAGCGTAGGAGGCATGCGGGGAGCGTAGGAGGCATGCGGGGAGCGGGAGGCATGCGGGGAGCGTAGGAGGCATGCGGGGAGCGTAGGGGGCATGCGGGGAGCGTAGGAGGCATGCGGGGAGCGTAGGAGGCATGCGGGGAGCGTAGAGGCATGCGGGAGCGTAGGAGGCATGCGGGGAGCGTAGGAGGGGGGAGGCTTGCTGGGAGCGTAGGAGGCATGCGGGGAGCGTAGGAGGCATGCGGGGAGCGTAGGAGGCATGCGGGGAGCGTAGGAGGCATGCGGGGAGCGTAGGAGGCATGCGGGGAGCGTAGGAGGCATGCGGGGAGCGTAGGAGGCATGCGGGAGCGTAGGAGGCATGCGGGGAGCGTAGGAGGCATGCGGGGAGCGTAGGAGGCATGCGGGGAGCGTAGGAGGCATGCGGGGAGCGTAGGAGGCATGCGGGGAGCGTAGGAGGCATGCGGGGAGCGTAGGAGGCATGCGGGGAGCGTAGGAGGCATGCCGCGTTTGTGAGTCAGTCTGGCTGTCTCTGGGTGAGTGAGCAAGACTTCGCATTCATCCAAACATTTCATTATAATCCATTGTTTTTTGTGGTTTATTCAGTGCAACTGACGACAGGGTGAGGGTGTTAGTGGTTGGAAGGGAATCCCCCTCCAAAAGGACTTCAGCAACAAGTCCTTATCTGGGGTTACTTCCCTTATTTTTCTTTTAATGCCACTAGGACCAGCTTGAGTCACTGGATCCCTGCCTCATGAAATAACTGTCCACAGTCCTCTGTTTCTGGCGAATCTTTAATATTATCCTGAATTGCAACATGGCTCTGTCACTGAAGTGGTTGCACAGATGGCTCATTTCAGCTTGCTCAGGGTGGTGTTTTCAACAAAACTTTGCACATCGTTCCACTTGGAACAAATTTCCTTAAGCACTGACGAAGGCACCTCCTCTCTCTCTCTCTCTCTCCCTCCTCCTGTGAAGCAATAACCTCAGTTCTGGTCTGATGCTGTTCCAGTTCCAGCTCTTGCAGCTCTAAAGTTGTTAGTGCTCCTCCTCCAACTCTTCCACATTCTCACCACTCACCTCCAACCCCAGGCTGTTCCCCACTGCCACAATATCTTCCACAACAGGCACAGGGTCGTCAGGGTCAGCCTCAAATCCTTCAAAATCCCTTTTTTCAACACAATCCAGCCACAGTGGTCTCCAAGCAGAGTTCAAAGTCCTGGAAGTCACTCCCTCCCAAGCCTTACCTATAAGGCCTATGCAATGCACGATATTGAAGTGATCTTTCCAGAACTCTCTTAGGGTCAGTGCAGTGTCTGAGGTCACATCAAAGCACTTCTGAAACACTGCTTTGGTGTACAGTTTCTTGAAGTTTGCAATGACCTGCTGGTCCATGGGCTGGATGAGAGGAGTGGTGTTAGCAGGCAAGAACTTCACTCTGATAAAATTGAAGTTGTCAGACAACAACTCTTTCAAGTTGTGAGGATGAGCAGGAGCATTGTCCAGTACCAGTAAAGGCTTCACTTTAAAATCACCACTGGCGTTGGCACACATATAAGAGTTAACCTGTCTTTCATAGGCTTGTGTCCTGGCAATGCCTTTTCTTCCTGAGTAATGAAGGTCCTGTTGGGCATTTTCTTCCAAAACAGGCCTGTTTCATCACAATTAAACACTTGTTGGGGAGGAATTCTTCAGCCTCTACGAACCCCTTAAATTCACTCACAAATTTTCCAGCTGCACTTTTGTCTAAGCTGGCTGCCTCACCATGCCTCACAACACTGTGTATGCCACTAAGTTTCTTAAACCTCTCAAACCAGCCTTTGCTGGCTTTAAAATCACTCTCCTCACCACTGGTTCCAGGCATTGTCTTGACAAGATCTGCGTGCAGCTTCCTTGCCTTTTCACAAATTATCACCGTGGAAATACTATCACCTGCTAATTGTTTATTGTTTATCCACACCATCAACAACTTCTCAACCTCATCCACTGTTTTCGATCTCTTTTTCGTTAACATATCAACCCCTTTTGCAACATTAGCTTCCTTGATCTCATTTCTCTTTCCCAGGATAGTGGCGATAGTAGATGTGCTTTTCTTGTACATCCTGGCAAGCTCACTCACACGTACACCACTCATATTTTTCTACAATTTCTTTCTTCAGTTCGATGGTGGTCCTCACTCTCTTTACCACAGGGGTGCCACTAGGAAGCTTCTTTGGACCCATGGTGACTTATTTCACAGTGACAATCACTAAACCACCAAAAAATACAACAAAAGTATTGTGAATGTTTGAAAGAGTGCGCTGGGTAATGTTCTCTCAATGGTAAAGAATGCTAGACTGGCGTCCTGCACAGGCGCGGGGCAGGCGGACAGGTCTGGTACGGCTCGCTACATGAGGGAAATATTTAGTGAAAAAAGCGCTCGTTACACGATTTGCTCGTTGTATGGAATACTCATTAGGTGAGGGACCACTGTATATAAAAATATGCAATGTTTATATGTGATGTATGTTCAATAATAATCACTCTTGAGCACATTAAATGTCATATTTTAGGTTAATATAGACATTTTCATTAATCCATTTATGATATTTTCTTCAAAATTATATAAGAAACACGTTACATAGCATATAGCATGTAAACATGCTATGTTTATATGCTATCGAGTGGAGAGTAAACATTAATTGGATTTACATTAATTCTTAAGGAAAATATTATTTCGGTTTTCGGCCTTTTCGGTTTTAGGCCGACCTTCTGGAACGGATTACTGCCGATAACTGAGGGTCCACTGTATTACCTTGGTATTTATATGACAAAGGATTGTAATTGGCTAGTTTGTAGAAGCCACACTCATTAGTTGGCATTTCTGTATTCAACCGTACCTTATCTATTTATGCTCTGCATGTGTTGTACAATATAAACAGATTTATAAATATATAAAATAGCTGAACCTATCTTTTTACAGTGATGACGACACAGACTACCGAGAAGCAGGATGGGCTGCGAGCTCTAGAAGGTGCTATTGAAGAAGTTACTTCAAAGATTACTAGCTTTGGTGGGACACTCACTGTTAAAATGGCTCCAAAGGTGATATTAGTAGTAGTAGTCGTATTAGGTATTCCTTGCAGTGTTTTCTTTTGAGGAAAATAAGAATGCTCATTTTTTAACAAGTTTATGACTTTTGCCAATTTAAAAGCAAATTTTTATTATTATCCTCTTTTGGAGCACTAATGAAATGGAAGGTCTACACTAAATTTACCTTTTATACATACAGTGGTACCTCGAGTTACGATGGTCCCCAAAATCGCCCTTTTATGTAAGTTTATTTTTTTAAATGCTTTTGTAAGTATATTTTTGGGGGTGTAAAAGGACTAGTCTATTTTACATTATTCCTTATGGGGATAAATTCGTTTGGTAATGGCACTTGAACAGCATTCTCGAACGAAAAAATATCGTAACTCGAGGTACCACTGTATTTTTTATACAGTAAACCCTCTCATAATGCAACATGTACATCCTGAAGTCTGCTGAATAGTCTTTCATCTACCAATACGTTGTCGAAGAAACTACTGTCATTACACCCTACATCATATCTTGTATATACAGTGGTACCTCGAGTTACGATATTTTTTCGTTCGAGAATGCTGTTCAAGTGCCATTACCAAACAAATTTATCCCTATAAGGAATAATGTAAAATAGACTAGTCCTTTTACACCCAAAAATATACCTACAAAAGCATTTAAAAAATAAACTTACATAAAGGGCGATTTTGGGGACCATCGTAACTCGAGGTACCACTGTACTTATTTATCCTCTTTTTCTTAAAAAAATGTATACCTGTAACCAAACCCCTCTCTATACAAAGTTCAATCAAAGGGCCCCCAATATTACATGTTTTTTTTTTTCTTCAACACGTCGGCCGTCTCCCACCGACGCAGAGTGACCCAAAAAGAAAGAAAATCCCCAAAAAGAAATACTTTCATAATCATTCAATGCTTTCACCATCACTCATACATAATCACTGTCTTTGCAGAGGAGCTCAGATACGACAGTTTAGAAGTCCCTCCAAACTGTCAATATCCCAGACCCCTCCCTTTAAAGTGCAGGCATTGTACTTCCCATTTCCAGGACTCAAGTCCAACTAAATCAATTAACTGGTTTCCCTGAATCCCTTCACAAAATGTTACCCTGCTCACACTCCAACAGCTCGTCATGTCCCAAAAACCATTCGTCTCCATTCACTCCTATCTAACACGCTCACACATGCTTGCTGGAAGTCCAAGACCCTCGCCCACAATACCTCCTTTACCCCTTCCCTCCAACCTTTTCTAGGACGACCCCTACCCCGCCTTCCTTCCCTACAGATTTATACGCCCCCAAGTCATTCTACTTTGATCCAATCTCTAAATGACCAAACCACCTCAACAACCTTCTTCAGCCCTCTGACAAATACTTTTAGTAACTCCACACCTTCTCCTAATTTCCACATTCCGAATTTTCTGCATAATATTTACACCACACATTGGCCTTAGACAGGACATCTCCACTGCCTCCAGCCTCCTCCTCGCTGCAGCATTTGCAACCCATGCTTCACACCCATATAAGAGTGTTGGTACGACTATACTTTCGTACATTCCCTTCTTTGCCCCCATGGATAACGATTTTTGTCTCCACAGATACCTCAACGCACCACTCACCTTTTTTCCTTCATCAATTCTATGATTAACCTCATCCTTCATAAACCCATCCGCTGACACGTCAACTCCCAAATATCTGAAAACATTTACTTCTTCCATAATCCTTCTCTCCAATGTGATATCCAATTTTTCTTTATTTAAATCGTTTGATACCCTCATCACCTTACTCTTATCTATGTTCACTTTTAACTTTCTACCTTTACACACTCTCCCAAACTCGTCCACTAACCTTTGCAACTTTTCTTTAGAATCTCCCATAAGCACAGTATCATCAGCAAAAAGTAACTGTGTCAACTCCCATTTTGCATTTAATTCTCCAAAATTTAATCCCACCCCTCTCTCCAACACCCTAGCATTTACTTCTTTTACAACCCCATCTATAAATATATTAAACAACCATGGTGACATTACACATCCCTGTCTAAGACCTACTTTTACCGGGAAGTAATCTTCTCTCCTACACACCCTAACCTGAGCCTCACTATCCTCGTAAAAACTCTTTACAGCCTTCAGTAACTTACTACCTATTCCATACACTTGCAACATTTGCCACATTGCTCCCCTATCCACTCTATCATATGCCTTTTCTAAATCCATAAATGCAATGAAAACTTCCCTACCTTTATCTAAATACTGTTCACTTGTATGCTTCAATGTAAACACTTGATCTACACATCCCCAAGGCACTCTAAAGCCTCCTTGCTCATCTTCAATCCTACTCTCTCTCTTCTAATTCTTTCAATAATAACCCTACTTTACCTGGTATACTCAGTAAGCTTATTTCCCTATAATTTTTACAATCTCTTTTGTCCCCCTTCCCTTTATATAAAGGAACTATACATGCTCTGCCAATCCCTAGGTACCTTCCCCTCTTTCATACATTTATTAAACAAAAATACCAACCACTCCAACACTATATCTCCCCCTGCTTTTAACATTTGTCATGATCCCGTCAGTTCCATCTACTTTACCCCCTTTCATTCTACGTAATGCCTCACACACCTCCCCTACACTCACATCCTGCTCTTCACTCCTAAAAGATGTTATACTTCCCTGGCCAGTGCATGAAATTACCGCCTCCCTTTCTTCATCGACATTTAAAAGTTCCTCAAAATATTCCCGCCATCTACCCAATACCCAATAACTTGTTTATCTCACTCAAAAAAAATTTCTTATTTTCAGCAAAATTTCTTGACAGTTCCTCTCCCATTCTTTCATCTGCTCTCCTTTTGCATTCTCTCACCACTCTCTTCACCTTTCTTTTACTCTCCATATACTCTGCTCTTCTTATAACACTTCTGTTTTGTAAAAAGCTCTCATAAGCTACCTTTTTTCTCTTTTATCACACCCTTTACTTCATCATTCCACCAGTCACTCATCTTTCCTCCTGCACCCACCCTCCTATAGCCACAAACTTCTGTCCCACATTCTAATACTGTATTTTTAAAACTATCCCAACCTTCTTAAACCCTCCCCCACTACTCGTACTTTCATTAGCCCACCTTTCTGCCAATAGTTGCTTATATCTCACCCTAACTTCCTCCTCCCTTAGTTTATACACCTCTCTCTTACTTGCTGTTGCCATTTTCCTTTTGTCCCATC
This sequence comes from Cherax destructor, assembly GCA_009830355.1. NCBI lineage: Eukaryota > Metazoa > Arthropoda > Malacostraca > Decapoda > Parastacidae > Cherax > Cherax destructor. The sequence goes on from WNWK01002989.1 coordinate 95,754, forward strand.
TACCTCTTTAACTGTAGCTACAACTAAATAATGATCCGATATATCTGTTGCCCCTTTATAAACATGTACATCCTGAAGCCTACCCATCAACCTTTTAACCAATTCATAATCTAACAAACTACTTTCATTATGTGCTATATCATACCTTGTTACTTATTTATCCTCTTTTTCATAAAATATGTATTACTTATTACTAAACCTCTTTCTACACATAGCTCAATTAAAGGCTCCCCATTTTCATTTACCCCTGGCACCTCAAATTTACCTACTACTCCCTCCACTACATTTTTACACGCTTTAGCATTGAGATATCCCACCACAAGTACTCTCACTTGGTTCAAAACTTCCCACACACTCACTTAACATTTCCCAAAATCTCTCTCTCCTCTACACTTCTCTCTTCTCCAGGTGCATAAACACTTACTAATACCCACTTTTCACATCCAACCCTTGTGTGTGTGTTTAAATGTGTATGCAGAATTTTTAAATGGGAGACTGTATTTTTTGTTGAATATTGCAGATTGTAACAGATGTTGAAGAAGCTGATCTGGCAAGACAACTAGAGAAGGCAGAAGAAGAGAATAGGGAAGTTGCTGGTGATGATGATGAAGAGGAGGAGGAAATTGGTATGGGTGGCATAGATGTAGATAGTGAAGGTGAAGAAATTAAAGAAGAAAAAGAAAATGATGTAGATGAACAGTAATAAAGTTTGAAAAGTAGAATGACAATTTAGTGAATTTTGGAATTTTTAAAATATCTTTAAGCTGAAGAATTGCTTTATTCATCAAAATTTGTCTTGATCTCTAAATTTTCTTTGCAGATAAAACCTGTAGAGGTTTTCATTTTTTTTATTTGTGGACTTTAAAATGCTTCAGAATAATGGAAGGCAAGTCTTTATAAAATTTATCGTTAGTTACTAATACAGATATTTAAGATACGCTGTTCAATTGTTGTAATTAGCTTATTTACTTAATATAGTACAGTATTTGGACTTAAAATTCTACTTCCTTCTGTTGTGACCTAACAGTAGTTAAGTACTGTATGGTATGTTTGACTTGAGTTATTTTTAATTAAATGTTACATTAATAAGGTAACAAATTTAAATTACATAAAATGTATCAAATTAGTATCTCAAAATTCATTCCTTCATTGATGCCTTTAATTTCCCTTGAAAAATACCACTAATCTTCATGCCTCCATTGTCTTTTTTTTATTCCTCCTTTTTTTTTTTTTTTTCTTGAAAAACACTTATCCTGCCTCAAGTTTTCACATAAAAATAATTTGACTGCGACATAAATTTGGTTTTCCATATAACAAATTTGCTTGAATATTTTTGATGAAGCTTTACACCACAACACAGTGTTCCATATTATAAAGGAATTTGGTACTGTTAGAATGTTCAGAACACGATCACAGCGGCTCAGGCTTTATAAATTATTTTAATTTTCTATATATAATTCTAATACTTAGAAAAATTGGTCTTAAACATAATTTTGAACTTGCACTTTTACATTGTTTTTTCTTTTGTCTTACAAATTAACACCAGTTTTGTGGTGTTTTTTCCTTAGTGGTGTTGCATCACAAATGGCCTATTTTGTACTTTTCATCTAAGGAAAATATATTACTAAATGAATCTAAAAGCAACTTTTATTTCTCACATGTACATTTTTTGGATTTTAATAGTTTAGTTTATTCATCAAATAACTTATTGTAGTTCCTTTCTTGGTATTTTAGGAGTACTTAATTGTTTAAAGATTTGTAAGATAAATCTCTCTGCTCACAGAATGTTATGGTTTTCCAACTCATTCCAGAATCTCTCAAACTCTAGCCAAATATTGGTTTGATATTGAAGTGACATCTAAACTGTCATATCTGGGTGCCTCTGCAAAGACAGTGATTGTATGTGAATGATGGTGAAAAGTGTTTCTTTTGTTTTTGGGTCACCTTGCCTCAGTGGGAGATGGCCAACGTGTTAAAAAAAGAAGACCTTTTGTAATGCATATACGTACTAATTGAAGAGAATGGAGAATGTATATGATAGTGTGCTAGAGAAAAATGTGAAAGTATACCATAAAATTAGGTCATATGATGTGCATAGCTAAGAAGCTAGGTAAAAATGTTAATACAGTGGACCCCAGGTGTTCGTGATTTTTTCGTTCCAGAATGCTGTTCAAGTGCCATTACCAAACAAATTTATTCCCATAAGGAATAATGTAAATTAGACTAGTCCTTTTAGACCCCCAAAAGTACACTTACAAAAGCACTTACAAAAATAAACTTACATAAAAGGGTGAGTTTGGAGCATCACGAACACCGGGGGTCCACTGTAAAGGTAGAAAGTTAAAAGTGAACATAGATAAGAGTAAGGTGATGAGGGTATCAAACGATTTAAATAAAGAAAAATTGGATATCACATTGGAGAGAGGGATTATGGAAGAAGTAAATGTTTTCAGATATTTGGGAGTTGACGTGTCAGCGGATGGGTTTATGAAGGATGAGGTTAACCATAGAATTGATGAAGGAAAAAAGGTTGAGTGGTGCATTGAGGTATCTGTGGAGACAAAAAACGTTATCCATGGAGGCAAAGAAGGAAATGTACGAAAGTATAGTGGTACCAACACTCTTATATGGGTGTGAAGCATGGGTTGCAAATGCTGCAGCGAGGAGGAGGCTGGAGGCAGTGGAGATGTCCTGTGTAAGGGCAATGTGTGGTGTAAATATTATGCAGAAAATTCGGAATGTGGAAATTAGGAGAAGGTGTGGAGTTATTAAAAGTATTTGTCAAAGGGCTGAAGAGGGGTTGTTGAGGTGGTTTGGTCATTTAGAGAGAATGGATGAAAGTAGAATGACTTGGAAAGCGTATAAATCTGTAGGGGAAGGAAGGCGGGGAAGGGGTAAAGGAGGTTTTGTGGGCGAGGGGCTTGGACTTCCAGCAAGCATGTGTGAGCGTGTTAGATAGGAGTGAATGGAGACGAATGGTTTTTGGGACATGACGATCTGTTGGAGTGTGAGCAGGGTAACATTTTGTGAAGGGATTCAGGGAAACCAGTTAATTGATTTAGTTGGACTTGAGTCCTGGAAATGGGAAGTACAATGCCTGCACTTTAAAGGAGGGGTCTGAGATAGTGACAGCTGGGAGGGACTATTCTCAGCTGTCGTATCTGATCTGATCTCTGCAAAGACAGTGATTATGTATGAGTGTGGTGAAAGTGTTGAATGATGATGAAAGTATTTTCTTTTTGGGGATTTTCTTTCTTTTTGGGTCACCCTGCCTTGGTGGGAGACGGCCGACTTGTTGAAAAAAAAAAAAAAATACAGTACACACATGTGGGCATTAAGACCTTAATAAAGGAGACATTTTTGCCAACTAGGGTTTAATCAGTCTACAGAGAATGAGTAAGACAATATAGAGGCAGAGGTCAGGGCTATGAGAGAAAGGGCAGGGCTAAATGATGGTTGTGTTTTGCTCGGGTAGAATGAGTTGTGCATGATTTTCATTGTTGAAGCTTCCAATATTTTTTGCTATGCTAGTGATGCTTCTAAACAGCAGCAGTTGTGCTTTAACTGATTCTCTGATGGCAAGTGTGGCATTATGCAAATCCATAAGGTAACCACAGGTGTTGTGATAAATGGCAGAAGCTTTTTTCAAGTCTTTCTGGTATGCATAAGTGTTCTTTTATACGTTTACGAAGATTTCTGGAACTTTCCTAAACATGTATTTTGTCACATATATCACATGGAATGGTGTAAACCGCAGCATTTGCTTCCTTGCATTTTGCATTTCCTGCAGATACTAGATCCTTAATAGTGCTAAATGTTAAGTTAGCAATTTTGCTTTTTGCCGTTACAAATACTGTTGTGTTAGAGATCCGATTGGAAAGGCAGAGCTCTGAACCAATGTGGTGTTTGTCATCCCCTAACTGTTTGGTGATACTTCCTGTTTTCCTCCTACAGTCATAAAATAGGTAGGGTATACTTGGAGAAGGGTTTTGAGGGTCAGTGCCCCCATGGCCCAGTCTTTGATCAGACCTCAGGGCCTGGTCACACAGGTGTGTATGTTTGTAATTCCCCCACCCCCAACAAGTCGGCAGTCTCCCACCGAGGCAGTGTGACCCAAAAAGAAAGAAAATCCCCAAAAAGAAAATACTTTCATCATCATTCAACACTTTCACCACACTCATACATAATCACTGTCTTTGCAGAGGAGCTCAGAACGACAGCTGAGAATAGTCCCTCCCAGCTGTCACTATCTCAGACCCCTCCTTTAAAGTGCAGGCATTGTACTTCCCATTACTACTATTACTACTATAAATATGGCATGCTAGAGTTCCTGAATGCTCTCTTAAAAGAAACCTGCGATGATGCCTCTTAACTCTTTCACTGTCAGTCATGTAATACTACGCCAAAATTCTAGTGGCTTCTAATCTTGCAGGAGATAGCTGGTAGGCCGACATATAAGAGAATGGGTCTGAGTGGTCAGTGTGCAGAGTATAAAAAAAATCCTGCAGCATGCGTTGCATAATGAGGAAAAAACTGCAACAGTGTTTTTGGTTTAACCCTTTGATTGTCGCAACCCCTAATCCTGAGTGCTCTCCTGTTGTCGCAAATTTAAAAAAAAAATTCTTGTGAAATTATAGAAAATCTTTTCCCGATGGTAATGACACCAAATGTATGAAATTTGATGGAAAACTTACAGAATTACGCTCTCGCGAATTTAGTGATCTCGGCGATATATACACATCGGCAATTTTGCCGACTTTGAGCCCTATTTTCGGCCAATTCATTGTTCCAGTCGACCAAACTCATAGCTATTTCTTTAGAACTCCATTTGTTCTATCGATTGAGTACAAGAAACCACCAATTTACCGATTTCAACTACCCAATAAAGTGGTCAGAAATTGGCAATTTGGCCAATTTCATGCAAAATAAAAAAGTTGTCAATTTGAAAATAGGGTCCAGAATAAACACTGCAGACATTCCTGGCACTAAAATAAGATGTTATCTGTTCATTAGTCACGTCTTTAGGCCCCTTTTATATTACTCTTGCTTTCTATTTTTATTTTTTATTCGCACAAAAAATTGAAGATTTATCGTTATGCAGACTATTGCATTATTGTAAAAAGGGTATAAATAATATCAGTGCACTTGTGAAAGAATATTAGACTCACCAATTGATGTGTATTGGACGCGTGGCGTGATTTGTTTACTGTTGAACATTTGTAAAAATCGAACATTTCCCCTACTTTGAGCTCAGTTTCAAGGTCGTTTTCATCATGAAACTAATCAAAATCATCTATATTTCTGTGGTATGTTTTCCATTCTATCAAATGAGACCATAAAAAAGAATACAACCATAAATACTATACGAAAATATACACCTCAAAGATGGCGTTTTAATCCAAAAACACGGTCGGAGTTTTTTTTTTTCTCATTATGCACTGCTGCAGGATTTTTTTTATACAGCGCGCACTGACCACACAGACCTATTCTTTCATATGTGGGCCTACCAGCTTTCTCCCGCTTGATTTTAAGCCGCTAGAATTTGTGAGTATATATACGTCCGAAACAGTGGCTTGTAAGACGTATACATACAGTATACGACCGAAACAGTCAAAGGGTTAAAACAGCAAATTTGGTGTACATATTTTCGTATGGTATTTATGGTTATATTCTCGTTTTCTTGGTCTCATTTGATAGATTGGAAGATATATTACAGAAATAGAGATGATTTTGTATTGTTTACAGACTAAAATACCTTGAAATAGAGCTCAGAGTAGCGGAAATGTTTGATTTTTTCCGATGTTAAGGTGTAAACAAATCTCATCGCGTATCCAATACACGTCAACTGGTGTGTCTAATATGCTTTCACAAATGTACTGATATTATTTATACCATTCTTACAATAATGTAGTATAGTCTGTATAACAGTAAATCTTTTATTTTTTTGTGTGAATAAAAATTCAAATTGTAAAGCAAGCATAATATAAGAGGGGTCTGGAGACGTGACTAATGAACAGAGAAAATGTTTTAGTGCTAGGAATGTTTACATTGTTAATTCTGGACCCTATTTTGAACTTGGCCTTTCTTGAATTTTGTATGAAATTGCCAAATTACCAATTTCTGATCACTTTATTGGGTAGTTGAAATAGGTAAATGGGCGGTTTGTTGTACTCAATCGATAGAACAAAAGGAGTTCTAGTGAAATAGCTATGAATATAGTCGACTAGAACAATGGAATTGGCCCAAAATAGGGCTCAGTGGGCAAAATCACCGATGCATAAATATCGCCAAGACAGCTAACTTCGTGAGAGCGTAATTCCATAAGTTTTCCGTCAAATTTCATTCTTTTGGTTTCATTACCATTGGGAAAAGATTCTCTTATTTCTTAAAAATTTTTTTTTTTTTTTTATTCTTCAAAACAGATCAAATTTGTGAGCAGGGGTCTCGAACAGTGAAAGGGTTAACCTTTTCACTGTCCAGACCCATGAAATTAATATTGCTCTGTGTCTACATTTAAAAAAAAAGTTTCTTCTGAACTGAAAGGGAATCATTCTGAAGGTAATGACACCAAAGGTACAAATGTCCCCAGGAGGGGCCTTCTGCATTACACCTGCCTTCCCATTTTGAATTCATCACAAAAAAAAAAAAAAAAAAAGATTTACCGTATTTCTCGAATAAAATATAACCAGGAATGATTGGTCAGGGTTTAAGGCATCCCATAATTGAATCAGACTTATTAAACATATATAAAACAGAAAAGGGGGTGTAGGGAAGTTTTACCTGTCCTTAGGAAAATTGACAAAAATCTAATGTTTCCTCTACCTTGAGTTCAATTTCAAACTTCTGCTCTTGAAACGAACCAAAATCATCTCTATTTCAGTATTATATTTTCCATTCTATCAAATGATATGAAGAAACAACCAATTGAACCATAAAAAACATCCTAGAAAACTCCAAAATCATTTTAAAACAAACTTAAGGTTTGGTTTTCCCATCATGCACTGTGGGGCAGGATTTTATTTTTTATATTGTGCGAGGAGCTGTGTTCAAAATGTAGCTCTACACGAGGGACCCTGGCATCAATAACATAGATCTACGTGACGACTACTGAAAGAGTTGTGTGAATCAGGATGTGGGAAGTAATGTAGGTCATCCTGATTGGTTGTTTCCTGTAGTTCTGAAAACATCTTTTTTTATGTTTTAGAGTAGTATATCCAGAAAAGTTGTTCTTCCATGGTGAATTTAAAGGTGTCAACAGCTGTTAAAGTTGTACAATGTTGGTCCAATGTATCCAGGAGTGATGACCAAAATGTTCTCAAAATATCTTTATCATATTACACCAACTGAGATATGTAGTTTCAAACTCCTCCAACTGCTTTGTGTACAGATTGGCCATGCCTTCACCGATTGGTGAGCTCATAGCAGTTGTCAAGCATACACTGCATTATACAGCTACTCTGATCCATGTAATATTCTGCATTGTTGCCCCCTAAAGGAGGTCCCTTGATACCTATGAAGGGTTCTCAATCCAAGGAATTGGGCCTATCCTTGCCTTGGAGGATAGGTCTCATTCCCTATGTGCTTTGTGACCCCTTAAGAGTCAGCACTTCACCCAGATTATAATTGTATGGTTAGAGCAAGATTTAAACTACAGTATATATTTTTACCTAATGCCCTATATCATACAGCAGGGGTGGAGAATGTCCAGCCTGTGGGCCGTATAAGGGCCTTGAAATCATTTGGTCTGGTCCTGCCAAGGCAACTGTAGGCAGGACTCGAAATTCAATAAATCTAGGAGCTATCATACAGAATGGTTCTTCATACACTGTAATGTCTGCCAGTTTATGCAGGCAGACATTACATAAGTATTGTTAATAGGTTGGTAGACTAACCATCTGCTACCCTGGGAGGTACTACTGTCTTGTCATATATATTTATTAAAATTAAGCCTGTTAAACATTTTTCCACTGAATATGTATAAGATGGCAGGTAAATCTTACAAATTTCTACTTTAAATTCAATACACAATTTTATTTTTTATTTTCCTGTATTTCTTTTCCCAGTGCTGAGCCCCCATACTGTGATGTTCAAATTTGTGGCCTAAGTGACTAAGAACCCAACAACTTTTTGTTTTGGCCCAAGTTTTTGGGAAGATATTTTTCTCCAACCAAACTGTTGACTTGCAGCCTAAGACTTCAGTGGGATGAAGGGCTCTTGATCCAAAGAATTTAAGATACCCTCTTCCTTGGATTAAATCATATTACTGTACATTCCATTCCTCCAATTGCTGCATGACTTCTTCAGGTTTAGCATGTCTCCATGAACATAATACAAAAAAATGCAGAATTATCAACTCTAGAAAATACAATATTTAAAACTGATGATTTTGAAAAAAAGGCATGTGTACTGTATGTTTTTGAATAATAATTGGCAAGAAGCATTGAAAGTGATAAAATAACCTTCAGAGCAAAATCAAATTTATTACAAACAGTTTGGTTTCTCATCTTAAATCACCTGATGTGAGTACAGTGGTCCCTCGGTTTTCGCCGAAAATTCGTTCCAGAAGCCTGCTCAAGTGCCATTACCGAACGAATTTACTTCCTTAAGAAATAATGTCACGTAGGTTAGTCTATTTCAGACCCCCAAAAATACACTTGCAACAGCACTTACGAAAATACACTTACATAAATGTTCGAGTTTGGAGATGCACGAAAACCGAGGGACCACTGTACTGAAAGTCCCACCTCTGATGCAGGCTCTTACTTCAACATTTTAACAAACTAACCTATTTCACCAGCTCTGATTTAAAATTTTCTGACCCCTGTGTGTTTAGCACTTCCCTCTTGCTTATAATATAAAGGAATGTACCAGAGTATGATACTAACACTTATATCTGGGTGAGTAAGGGTTTTGAATACTAGCGAGAAGACTAAAGGTAGGGATGTCATGTTTGAGAGCAATACGTGATGTAAATATTATGCTGAGAATTCAAAACGTGCAAATTAGAAGGCAATGTGGGGTCACAAAGGGTATAATTCAGAGGGCTGAGGAAGGGGTGTTGAGGTAGTTTGGGCATGTAGAGAGGATAGAGGGGTGTATAAATCTGAGGATGGAAGGTAGAAGGGGAAGGGGTCATTCCAGGAATGGATGGAGGTGGGTAAAGAGATGAGTTTTATGGGTTTGAACATCCAGCAGTCTTGTGTGTGAGCTTGTTACATAGGAGTGAATGGAGACAAGTGTTATTTTAATTGACATGCTGGAGGAGTGTAAGGTAATTTTTATAAAGTGATTCAAGAAAGCAACTTAGCCAGACTCGAGTCTTGGAGGTGGGAAGGGCAGTGCTTGCTCTCCGAAAGAAGGGGTGGGAATGTTGCAGTTGGAGGATCATCTGAGGTGTGATGTCAGTACACATCTAACAAGACACTAATTGAATGAATGATGGTGAGTGTTTTCTCTTCTGTCTCACCCTGCCCTGGCAGAAGACAGTCATCCAGATGAAAAAAAAATTCTTAGTTACAAAACTCGTAACCCCTCCCCACTTCAGTGTAGGTTCACTGATACTGGTGAGGGATTCTTGATCCAAGGAATTGGCCCTGACCTCCCTTTTCTTGGATCAAACCTGATTGCCTCCCATTCTCTCAGGCACTGTGTGACCATTACAGATTTAGCTCTTTCAAGAATAATATAAAATTCATGTACAAGAGAAAAAGGCAGATTTTATTTTAAATTGTAAAAAAAGGCTTTTAATAGTCCCACTTCCCGTCAAGGTAGCTGAATTCCTTGATGCTGCTGAAGGGCTCCTAATCTTGCCTTTCACTTTTTTACGGGTTTAGCACTTCCCCTTTAATTATAATAGTAGCTGTATAACCCTTGTGGTTTAGCGCTTCTTTTGATTATAATTATAATAATAGTTGTCTTTCACTTAGACTGAACTAGAGTGTCCCAGACACCGACTCATGTGGTGTTAGCTCTTCATCTTGTGAATATGATGGTAATCCTTTTGAAAAAAAACTGATTTGAAAATTACAAACTACAGTACTGGCAATAATTTATGGTTGCAACAAATCCAAGAATAAACATTTGTAGTGTAAGATGGCATCTGATACCCACAAGTGCCTTAATATAATTTATTTTAATCATGATAAAGCGCTAAACCCATAGGGATTACAGTGCCTGGGAAATGGGAGGCATTCAGGTTTGATCCAAAGAAAGGGAGAAGTCCAGTTCTTTGAATCAAGAGCCCTTCATTGGCATCAAGGAACCTCCCTTGAGCAGAATATGTAATTAAGATGTGCACCACGAGTATTGTTTTTATTAAGGAAACTGTCTGCTTCCAGTGAGCCAAATATTTCCTTAATAAAACAAATTGTGCATGTGTCATAGTTAATTAATTACATGTTTGTCTTTATTATAAATTACAGAACAGGTAAGGCTTAAACCCATGGCAGGTGAGTTCTAAAACTTGCAGGCCAGTGCGTTAACCACTCGGCCAGCTGGCTCTTGACAAGATTCATCAGTTAGGTATATTTCTATACACTACCCGTTCTGTGATTCGTTTGCAATCGTGTTATTAGGATTTCTTGAGTCATGAATGGTGGCTTTGAAGGGACTTTAGCTTGTGTGAGATTCGTCTGTAAAAAACTGCATTTGTAATCACAGTAGAGCCATGCTAACTTATCTATGGTGTTAAGAAATATACCTAGTTGGATTAATCATATTAGAGCCAACAGGCCGAGTGGTTAGCGCACTGGCCTCTGAGTTTTAGGACTCATCTACCATGGGTTCAAGCCCCACCTGTTCTGTGATGTGTTTGCAATCGTATTATTACGATTTTGCGAGTATGATTGTAAAATTCTGCCGTGTAGCTGCATCTTCACGAGAAGTACACAAAGAGAAAGATATAATTTATAATTTTTAATAATTTGGAATTTTATAATTCGTGAGTGCCTATTCTTTCGAGAAATTCATGAACGCTCGCACATCAAACTATAAATACAACTAAGAAAAAAATATTAAAGTTTATATTCAGGAGTGACAGCATGATCGTCAGGATTAGAAGCTCTAGAAAAGAGATATACTTTCAAAAGATGTAAAAGCATGAACAGATTCTTTACTCTTAACAGACACTGGTAATTTCTAATATACTACGCTGCATTTCTAGCCTTCTTGTCATCGATACCGAGGTTTACCTGGAGAGAGTTCCAGGGGTCAACGCCCCCACGGCTCAGTCTGTGACCAGGCCTCATGATGGATCAGGGCCTGATCAACCAGGCTGTTACTGCTGGCCGCACGCAGTCCAACGAACGAACCACAGCCCGGCTGGTCAGGTACCAACTTTAGGTGCCTGTCCAGTGCATGCTTGAAGACAGCCAGGGGTCTATTGGTAATCCCCCTTTATGTTAGCTGGGAGGCAGTTGAACAGTCTAGGGCCCCTGACACTTATTGTGTTGTCTCTCAACGTGCTAGTGGCACCCCTGCTTTTCATTGGGGGGATGTTGCATCGTCTGCCGAGTCTTTTGCTTTCGTAGGGAGTGATTTTCGTGTGCAAGTTTGGTACTAATCCCTCCAGGATTTTCCAAGTGTATGTAATAATGTATCTCTCCCGCCTGCGTTCTAGGGAGTACAGGTTTAGGAACTTTAAGCGTTCCCAGTAACTGAGGTGGTTTATCGCAGTTATGTGTGCCGTGAAGGTTTTCTGCACATTTTCTAGGTCAGCAATTTCACCTGCCTTGAAAGGTGCAGTTAGTGTTCAGCAATATTCCAGCCTAGGTTTGGTTTAGCGCTTCTATTTGAATATAATAATAATAATCCAGCCTAGGTTGGGAGACACTCATCTTCGCATCGGACACACTTGTCTAACTCATGGGTATCTCATGGAGAGGCGTCCTGTTCCACTTTGAGAGAATTGTCTACTTCCTGTTTCAATTTCCCATATTCTATTGGACTGTCCTGTCTATCAACGAGCATGCAGAATTTTCCTCCGACGGCGTCACTGCTCTTAACGCCCTTACTTTATTTTCCCTCCTTGCTGACAGACCCACCTTTGACACAGACTTCTTCTTCGACTTTTTGACAGCAACTGATTTATTACACAAACTTTGATAATCCTTCCTTTATCACTCCTCACGGTCCCTCCTAACTTTACCTTTATTGTCATCTCCACCCTTATTTATCCTTAGATCTTGCATCAATTCCTACCCTGCAGCGCTGTATGACCCTGGTAGGTTTAGCGCTTCCTTTTGATTATAATAATTATACAGTCTGGGAGATACATAAGAAAAAGTTTTTTCTGAAAATGATTTCTCTCCAACAGCATGAAGGGTGAGCATAGTACCAAGAATGTCAGCAGAGGCTCACATCAATTGAATAACCTCTGCAGCCAATACTCACTTGGTAAATCTAAGTTTAGCCTTCGGGAATCTCAACAGTCATTCCAGGCCCTTTTGACAACATACAGTATATCAGGCTCATCCTGGGATATGCAGCACCGGAATGGAACACATACCTGAGAAAGCACGTTTAGAAACTGGAAAGAGGGCAGATGTGGAAACTTATTGGGAGACCAAATAACTTCCACAGGGAAACAGTAAATAATCAGTACAAGCTGGTTTAGCGCTTCTATTTGATTATAAAAATAATAATAATAATCAGTACAAGCATTTAATATCCACACACTTAGCGGAGTTAGTGACTGTACATATTATTTGATATATTTACCCTTCAAGGAAGGTTTAGGTAGGTTTATATAGTAACTAATATTAGAATTAGAGAAGTAATCGTAGATATTATTAATGTAGTACTAGGACCTTAACAGGTAGGATTAGGCCTTTAATATAGGCAAATGCTGTATGACCCCTGTGGTTTAGCGCTTCTATTTTATTATAATAATAATAATAATAATAAATATAGGCAAATATTAGCTAGAGAACTGGCAACCCAAAATTCAAACGAAGACAGGAGTCAGAGAGACGCCAGGTCTCTAGTTGGAGTACAGATACCATCGTGACAAAACATGACGTGTCAAACAGCCTGGAGAACAGGCGTTGATACACTTGGCCTGGAAACAACAAAATCATAAGAGGCTTCCCGAAGTACTGTGGATATTCGTCTCTATCCAGGCACACCCGCAGTAAGACAAGACCTTTGAGTTTCTCAGCTGTATAACCCCTGTGGTTTAGCGCTTCTATTTGATTATAATAATAATAATTTGAGTTTCTCAGCATAGTTGGCCAACATTTCTGGGGAAATGTAGGTTGTAGTCGATCTGTGGGGTTTGAGAAGACAGACACGTGAACTCCCGATAAGTCCGTCACTGTGGCCCGGTGGTCTGGTGGCTTGAGCTCTCGCTTCACACACGGAGGGCCCGGGTTCGATTCCCGGCGGGTGGAAATATTTCGACGTGTTTCCTTACACCTGTTGTCATGTTCACCTAGCAGCAAATAGGTACCTGGGTTGTTTGTCGACTGGTGTGGGTCGCATCCTGGGGGACAAGATTAAGGACCCCAATGGAAATAAGACAGACAGTCCTCGATGACGCACTGACTTTCTTGGGTTATCCTGGATGGCTAACCCTCCGGGGTTAAAAATCCGAAGAAATCTTATCTTATCTTATCTTAAGAGGTACTGACGGTGAGGGAACAGAGTACTCCATACCACCAAGTGAGTTAATCCTTCATTCGTGTATAGTTAAGAATTTTTTACAAGAACAGTAGTAGCTGGAAATAGGTTGTAAGAGCCACTTGTGAGCCTGGGAGGACTATCTCAGGGTGTATATGTCAACAGCAATTACCAAGGTAAGCAGCTCAGAAGGGAGCAGTTTGCACAAAAATTTCTGAACCGAGATGTGGAAAAGCTGGTTTAGCAGACTGATGGTCTTAACTTAGCTAGGCCACAGCTACTTACCAGGGATTAACAAAGTTAGGTTAAGCTAGCTCACAGCTGGGCCCAGAGACTTACACAAGTTAGGCTAGGCTAAGCTAACTATTCACAGAAGTTTACTATTTACAGTGATTTATAGGCAAGCCAGAGTAAGTTAGTTAGCTTGTAAATCTATTTACAGTAATTTACAGGCAGGCGAGAGTAGGCTAGTTGAGCTTGTAAATTTGATTATTTACAGTAATTTACAGGCAACTGTATCAATAGGCTGTAGTTGTGTTACATTCGGTTTAGTTAGGACAATATCCCTAGTTTTTTTCAGTTTGTGGGTGCCCAGAATCTGAGTGTTTTCCAGGTCTTTTTATATATCTCCTCTTGTTTTGGTGAATCTACTGGAGTAGTACAGTTGCTTGGCCTTTCTTATTAGTTTTGGGAGAACTGATGCATAGTGTTTAACAATATATTTATGTATTAAGCCCTGTCTATATTGACATGCCATTGAAAGAATGGGTAACGAACAATCCCATGTTGCGAGACATGGAGCGTGATTATGCGGGCTACACAGTGCCTACGGTAACTTCTGTATTGGGACTGGAATGGGAAATCGAGGAAGACAGACTTAGGATAAAGAGGAAACCAGATGGTGAGGGGAAGCTGACCAGGAGGTCCCTGATGAGTAAAGTGCAGACCGCCTTTGACTCTTTGGGTTTGTTGACTCCCATTACTATTCGAGGGAGAATGCTAGTACAACGGACTTGGGAGCTCAACCTAGGTTGGGACGACGCACTGCCAGAAACTGTCTGTCAGGAGTGGGATCTGGTTAGCAAAGATTTAGGAAAGTTGAACGAATTCGCATTCCCTAGGTCCCTTTTGTACACCGGGCGAGACTATGACTTGCATGTCTTCTGTGATGCCTCCTCCTGGGCATATGGGGCAGTAGCATATTTGGTGACCGGGGACCAGGTCAATCTGGCCACCAGCTGAGCACAATTAACACCCCTAAAGGAGTGCTCAGTACCAAAACTAGAGCTCACAGCAATGTTACTTGGAAAGCACATAAAGGAAGTGTTGAGTAACCTGAGGGTGACACACACGTGTGGACAGACTCGGAAGTAGCCTTACAGTGGGTCCAGAACAGGTCCAAACTCCCCTATGTCAAGAATCGGATGAAAGAAATACGGGAACTACAGTCAGTATCTACAATTTTGTACGTGCCATCAGATCAAAACCCAGCTGACCTGATCAGCAGAGGGGTGACACACAAAAAGCTGGAAAAGAGCGAGATTTGAGATTTGGTTCAAAGGCCCGGACTGGTTACCAGCGAATGAGGGCTGGTTAAAGCAGAAATTCGAGGAAATAACCAGCAACATAGTACATTTCGTGGGGGAGCCAAGCATCAAGCTGTTTGACCCCAAACGCTACTCCTCGTGGAGGAAACTGATAGGAGTCACAGAAACGGTGTTTCAATTCGTGAGAAAGCTGAGTGACAAGGTAGGTAGAAGCCGACGGTTGTTGCTAGTGGGTCCCCAAGAATACTGGATACAGCAGTACCAAAGGGAGAGCATCCAGCGGTGACTCAGGGAGCGGCAAGTTGGTCCGCTAATTGGGGTTGTTCCTAGATCATGCTGGTTTGATAGGATGTAGGGGAAGACTACAAAACGCTGAGCTCAGTTATGGGGCCAAACATCCCATGTTACTGGGAAAGGATAGGTGGTTGGCAGAGTTAGTGATACGCAATGCCTATCAGAGGACCATGTGTGGAGGGTTTGGAGATACCCTTACCAGCCTTCACCAGAATTACTGGGTGTTGAAGGGCCGAGCCACAGTCAAAAAGGTAATAAGGTATTGCACTGTCTGCCGGCGGTATGATGGGAGGACCCTACCTTACCCAGGACCACCACCGCTGCCTCAACAATTAAAATTTGCACCAATAACTCATTACAGTTGTGGCTGGGTGTAGACTAATAGATTGCTCATTGCTTTATAATTTGTTCATGAGTGCAACCATGTACAGACGTAAGTAAATTTACTTACATGATTCATTACCTTGTAACTAGTGAATTAATTACCATTGTACCTTGTTCAGCTATCAAAACTTTGGGGCCCAGTCTCTGGACCCTATATATACCTCTGTAATCTGCAAATACCTTTGTAACTTGTCATGATTGTGACCATCTGAGTTCATTACCTTTGTAACTTGCTCAGCTATCAAACTTTGAGGTCCAGTCCCTGGACCCATTATGTACCTCTGTAATCTTTTGACTACCGCCCACAGGATGGGTATGGGGTGCATAATAAAGATATCAAACTAACACCGCTGCCTCAGGAGCGGGTCCATAGTGACAGGCCCTTTGAGACTGTAGGGATAGACTATACGGGGGCTATTACATTAAAAAACCCTGGAGGGCAGAGAGTAGGCCCACAGAAGGTATACGTCTGCCTGTTTACTTGTGCCTGTTTACAGCTCGGTTCTCTTGCCCACGATTGGTTATATCGGACAATGGCACAAGCTTCAGAGCGGCCAACAAAATCTTTAGGAATCTTTTGGACAACAGAGAGGTGCAAGAATACCTGAAGAAAATAGAGTGCGAATGGAAGTTCATAGCGCCCAGAGCACCATGGCAAGGAGGCTTCTATGAGCTCATGGTGGGCACAGTCAAAAGGTGCATCCGCTAGGTCTTGCACGGCAAGAGGGTGAGCACCGATGAGTTATGGACGGTCTTGGCCGAGATAGAGGCGAGAGTTAATAACAGGTCCCTGACCTATGTACAAAATGGGATTGATGAGCAGGAAGCTCTCACCCCCAATCACGTGCTATTTGGAAGGAGGATCGAGCCCTTCCTCGTAATCTTGAGCCAGTCTTCCAGGAAACAGAACTATTATGGGCCAGAAGGACCCCCCATCAGTGAAGAATTTCACAAGTCACAATAAATTGGTGAACGTTCTAGACAAATGGAACCAGGTGTGGCGTAATGATTATTTGACAGTGCTGCGAGAACATTTTTATGGGGCCAACCCCGAGGGAAACAAGGTGACCTTGAGTCAAGGGAACCTGGTGCTAGTAGAAACTGAAGCACCCAGGGCATATTGGTCATTAGGCCTGGTGATGTCGATCCACCCAGATAAGGCTGGACGACTGAGGGTGGTGAAGGTGAGAGTAAATGGTGTCGAGATCATAAGGCCCATCAACAAGCTCTTGCCTCTTGAGGTCCATGCAGTGGAACCTGGACGGGAGAAGTTAGACCAGAGTCTGCTCGACCAGAGCAGCCGGGTGACCCGTTGCACAGCGCTCAAGTCCAGGGCTCACTGGAAGGACTTGCGGGAGGCGGACTTGATCTAGACTTAACGTCTACCTTCGCCGGCAGGAGGAAGTGGAAACTTATTGGGAGACCAAATAACTTCTACAGGGAAACAGTAAATAATCAGTACAAGCACTTAACATCCTCCCACACACTTAGTTGGCGGAGTTAGCGACTGTACATATTATTTGATATATTTACCCTTCATAGATATTAATGTAGTACTAAGACCTTAACATAGGTAGGATTAGGCCTTTAATTTAGGCGAATATTAGCTAGAGAACTGGCAACCCAAAATTCAAACGAAGACAGGAGTCAGAGAGACGCCAGGTCTCTAGTTGGAGTACAGACATCATCGTGACAAGACGTGACGTGTCAAACAGCCTGGAAAACAGGCGTTAATACACTTGGCCTGGAGACAACAAAATCATAAGAGGCTTCCCGAAGTACTGTGGATATTCGTCTCTATCCAGGCACACCCGCATTAAGGCAAGACCTTTGAGTTTCTCAGCTGTATAACCCCTGTGGTTTAGCGCTTCTATTTGATTATAATAATAATAATTTGAGTTTCTCAGCATAGTTGGCCAACATTTCTGGGGAAACGTAAGTTGTAGTCGATCTGTGGGGTTTGAGAAGACGGACATGCGAACTCCAGATAAGTCCATCACTGCAAGAGGTACTGAGGGTGAGGAAATGCCATGGCATGATAGTGGCTCTCTTTGCACTTCAGCTTATGATTGTAATTACAAAATCTCGATGTAAACTTGCAATGAAATAAAAAAAAGGAAATAAAATATTACTCCATACCACCGAGTTAATCCTTCATTCGTGTATAGTTAGGAATTTCTTACAAGAACAGTAGTAACTGGAAATATATTTATTGTAAGAGTCACTTGTGAGCCTGGGAGGACTATCTCAGGGTGTCTATGTCAACAGCAATTCATAAGGTGAGCAGCTCACAAGGGGGCAGTTCGCACAAAAATTTCCAGAGCAGAGGTATACTACAACAAAACTAGTTCCAGAACTGATTCTAATGTCATTGGAGGACCGAAGAATACGGAGAGACATGATAACAACATACAAAATACTCAGAAGAATTAACAGGGTAGTCAGAGATAGGCAAGCCAGATGCAAACATCAACCAAGTCAGGTGCATATATCAACCAAGCCAGAAGCACGCATCAACTAAGCCTGGAGCACACATCAATCGGGCCAGGAGCACGCATTAACTAGGACAGGAGCACTTATTAACTCGTCAGGAGCACGCATTAACTAAGCCAGGATCACGCATTAACTAAGCCAGGATCACGCATTAACTAAGCCAGGAGCACGCATTAACTTATACCTCATGTATCCTTATGTACCCTTGTGCTCCTTGTAACTCATCTAATGATCATATAATTTGTTATACCAACACAAATTATTGATTTAATTTGTTTAATCTGATTTAATTAATTTTATAAATAAGACAAAAGTATAAAACTATGTTTAAAAAATGTCATGTCTAAACTATGTTCAAATTTCATAGCTTAAATACTCAACTATACTCATATTGCAAACTATTTACTAAAATTCTTACCATTTAGTTTTAAGTTAATTTTAAGTCTGCCCAAAATGCCCTGCATATTAGGGGCTTTTGGCATGTACACCTCATAACATCTCATAACCCATTGTAATTCTTTGTATCATGTCCAAATAAACTATTATTATTATTAAGCCAAGAGCACGCATTAACTAAGCCAGGAGCACACATTAACTAAGCCAGGAGCACGCATTAACTAAGCCAGGAGCACGCATTAACTAAGCCAGGAGCACATATTAACTAAGCCAGGAGCACGCATTAACTAAGCCAGGAGCACGCATTAACTAAGCCAGGAGCACGCATTAACTAAGCCAGGAGCACGCATTAACTAAGCCAGGAGCACGCAATAAATAAGCGTCATCCTCCTTAACACTTGTTGCAATTTCATATCATCATATTGTCATTTAAAATAGTATAGTATCATCATTTTGTTAATTTGAAATAAAATATATAACTAGAAGAAACTCAATAAATTTCTCTAGTATTGTTATTATACTAGTATAGTATCAACATATTGTAACTTGAAATAAAAGAACATTCATACTTACTCTTGTGCCTACTACATATATAAAACTTTACACTCTAATATAAACCCTCTGCTCAAAACTCTCCTCACCAACTTTAATAGGACCCATGACCACAACACACGACACAGATCACTTTTTGATATACCCCGTGTTCATATCAACCTATGTAAAAATTCTATGCACATAAAGTGCCCCAGAATCTGGAATTCATTACCAGTAAATATTAAGATAATCTTGTCTGAAAATCAATTTAAGACTCAACTCAAAAACCACCTACTCACCCAAACCTAAATGATCATGCTATAAACTACTTTGAAAAATGCTCATTGTTACTTTCCTATACGATAATCTCAATTTTTAATAATATGTTACTATTATGTTACCCCCTACTCATATTATAAGTTAATGTCAAAAATGCTCAATGTTATTTTCCTTAAGATAATCTCAATTCCATATTATCATTCAAGAATCTTAACACCTGTAACAATCTAAGATCTAATATCATTATATAATAATTTAAACAGTAAAATTTCATCATATTGTAATTTTGAAAATAATTTTTAACTAGAATAAACTCAATAAATTTCTCTAATATTAAGTACATAGTTTTTAAGGACTAGAATAAGCTGCCCCTAATGCCATGGCATGTCAGTGGCTCTCCTTGCACTCAATTTACATTGTAATTTCCCATACCCATGTAACCTGCAATGAAATAAAATTTGTTTGTTTGTTTGTTTGTTTGAAAATATACAACTAGAAAAAACTCAATCAATTTCTCTAGTATTAAGTACTTAGTGAATAAGTCTTTAGAATAAGCTGCCCCTAATGCCATGGCATGCCAGTGGCTCTCCTTGCATTACAGTTTTATAATTGTAACTACCAATAACTATGTATACTTGTAACTTGCATCGAAATAAAAATATTATTATTATTAACTAAGCCAGGAGCACGCATTAACTAAGCCAGGAGCACGCATTAACTAAGCCAGGAGCACGCATTGACTAAGCCAGGAGTACGCATTAACTAAGCCAGGAGCACGCATTAACTAAGCCAGGAGCACGCATTAACTAAGCCAGGAGCACGCATTGACTAAGCCAGGAGTACGCATTGACTAAGCCAGGAGCACGCATTGACTAAGACAGGAGCACGCATTGTACTGTACCCATCATATTTTGTTTCACTGTATAATTGTAAGAATACGTGTGCAGATATAATTTTAGTTTAATATCTTTATTATGCACCCCATACCCATCCTGTGGGCGGTAGTCAAAAGATTACAGAGGTACATAATGGATCCAGGGACTGGGCCTCAAAGTTTTGATAGCTGAGCAAGTTACAAAGGTAATGAACTCAGGTAGATTTGGTCACAATCATGGCAAGTTACAAAGGTATTTACAGATTATAGAGGTATATAATGGGTCCAGAGACTGGGCCCCAAAGGTTTGATAGCTGAACAAGGTACAAAGGTAATGAACTCACAATTTTCAAATGTAATGAATCATGTAAGCAAATTTACTCACTTACTTTTATACATGGTTGCAATCATAAACAAATTATAAAGCAATGAGCAATTTACTAGTCTACACCCGGTCACAACTGTAATGAGTTATTGGTGCAAATATTAATTGTTGGGTCACACACACACATACACACAAACACACATACACCCACACACACGTATGTGTGTTTTAGTTTGATATCTTTATTATGCACCCCATACCCATCCAGTGGGCGGTAGTCAAAAGATTACAGAGGTACATAATGGGTCCAGGGACTGGACCCCAAAGTTTTGATAGCTGAGCAAGTTACAAAGGTAATGAACTCACAAGTTACAAGGGTAATGAAACATGTAAGTAAATTTACTTACTTACATTTATACATGGTTACAATCATGAACAAATTATAAAGCAATGAACAATTCACTAGTCTACACCCGGTCACAACTGTAATGAGTTCTTGGTGCAAATTTTATTGTTGGGTCACACACACACACATATACATACACACTTACATATACACTTACACACATACACACACACACATACACACACACGTAAGAAAAGAAACTAGAGAAAGTGCAAAGGTTTGCGACAAGGTTAGTGCCACAACTCAGGGGTCTGTCCTATGAAGAAAGGTTGAGGGAAATAGGACTAACAACACTGGAGGAAAGAAGGGTCAGAGGAGACATGATAACGACATACAAAATACTGCGGGGAATTGACAAGGTAGACAGTGACAGGATGTTCCAGAGAGGGAACACAGAAACAAGGGGACACAACTGGAAGCTGAAGACTCAGATGAGTCAAAGGGATGTTAGGGAGCATTTCTTCAGCCACAGAGTAGTCAGGAAGTGGAATAGCTTAGAAAGCGACATAGTGGAGGCAGGAACCATACATAGTTTTAAGACTAGGTTTGATAAAGCTCATGGAGCAGGGAGAGAGAGACCTAGTAGCAATCAGTGAAGAGGCGGGGCCAGGAGCTATGAATCGACCCCTGCAATCACAAATAGGTGAGTACGCCCCGATGGCATGGTGGCTAGCGCTCTTGCTTCACGCACGGAGGGCCCGGGTTCAATTCCGGCGGGGCCGAAACATTTCGAAGTGTTTCCTTACACACACACACACACATATATATATATATATATATATATATATATATATATATATATATATATATATATATATATATATATATATATATACAACAGGCCTAGTGTCTAATCGACATGTGTTTAGGACAAAATGGTAACTAACTAACGCACACAACACATATAACAAGATAACAAAGAGCAACGTTGATAGTAACAGTGTTCCTCGAAAACACGAAGTAGGTCACGTTTGTGTTGTTGTTGTAATCATAATACTATTTATTTTTAGAAAGTACATGACACGACTGGTACAGACCTTGTTGATATTATTGACATTCTATATAGAAAGTCCCAGGTTATATAAGGCAGCCTGTTAATCTAGTTCCCCACAACAGTGGTCTAGCACCCTGGTACTTATTGCTAGGTGAACAGGGACAGCAGAAATAAATAAAGTATCTGTATCTGTATCCTTCCCTTCCATGGATCCAACCTGATTGCCTTTCATTCCACACTCGCTGAATGATCCCTAAGGATTTAGAGCTTCTCCGTGATTATAATAAATGAGAAGTGAGTCCTACTGTCTTCGTGTATTGATTGGTGCGCGTGTGTCACGTGACCTGGTGAGCGACCAATGGGAGTGATGGAGGTGTGTGACGTCACCAGGACTCGGCCAAGAGAGGCTGCCACAGACACTGTCTCCAACGCTCTATAATACGCTCTTAACAATTCATTCTTTATTTTACAACTTCGCTTACCTGTGTCATGTTATCATTCGCGTCACGTTTATTAATTTTAAATCTACATTTTTAGCAGCAAGTGAGGTGATCTGTGCCTTTGTGAAGGTGTTTATTAAAGTAATAAGTCCATCGGTGGCAGTGAGGCGCCGTGCCGCCGCCGTCCCCACAGTGAAAATGGCCGACACTAATAGGAATGTCGTCGATAATATTAACAACTTAAATGAACGCAAGAACTTTGTTTGTGGAGTAGTAGAAGGTTAGTTGCTGTAGCTGTTGTTGACGAGGTTACGACAGTTTATGTAGGCTTAGACGAGCCCATCGGAAGGTTTTATTATTGGGTTATCCGTGGATCAGTACTATATAATTTACTACGTAAAAACCTACGGTAAAAGTTTTCAAGTGTAAGAGTCAAACAACGGCAGTGTCACAGGTGACGGCTGGACAAGTGTCAAAAGGTTGTCGAGGCCATCTTGGTCTCAGTGCCATCTGCGTCTTCACAAAGATTATTGACATAAAATACCGACAAGATTAGTTACACATGCAACACCTGGGTATTTTTTGTAAAAAAACGGTTCTCCAACCAGTGGCTTTTATTGATTCAATACGGAGCTGGGGCTTTAAAAAAATAATCCACTTGGGTAATATATATATATATATATATACATTGTACATTGTACACAAATCAATTTTGTACAATGTACACAAATGATGAAATCCAGAGTGAAAGCATTCATATTGAGTCTTTAAAGTAATAAAGCATAAATACTCCATTCAGAAGAGACCAGTCAGGTAGTGAAGGCGTCAACACAAGATTATTATGATAAAAATGGAAAGTGTGAGAGGAAGCAAAAAGATGACAAGGGAAATAAACAGAACTGCAAACATTACAGTGAAAAAAATCTGCTTGTAAATTGAGAGACTCGGAACACTTGAAAAAATGTAATGAAATTAGCTAAGGAAACCTGGGATTATAAGTGCCTTGAGGATAATGCAAATGATGTAATAAGTATAGCCAGTGAAACAAGTGTGCCAGTAACCTCTAAAAGCTCACCTTCGCCACCATTCAAATTCAAGAGAAGTGCAAGTTCATTATCTAATTGCATTGTTGAATCTATTGCCTAATGTCTTTTAGTACAGAAAATACAGATTTGTTCACAAAACTACTGAATATTTTATTAGACCTGAAGTTTGCCAGTGTTTTATGCCTGTAACATCCCAACCATTGATCTACATTCCCTTTATGATTTACTTAAATTGCAATTATGCTACACATAATTAATGTATAAGAACCTAAAAAGGAGCACTGCAGCAGGCCTACTGGTCCATGCGAGGCAGGTCCAAGTCTCCCACCGGTTTAAGCCAGTGACCCAATCTAGTCAGGTCAGGTCACATCCACTTAAGGAGCATGGAATCAGACCATTTAGCACAAGCTAGTCAGGTCACACTCACACCTACCCATGTATTTATTTAACCTATTTTTTAAAACCACAACGTTTTAGCTTCAATGATGGTACTCTGGAGTTTGTTCCACTCATCCACAGCTCTATTACCAAACCAGTGCTTTCCTATATCCTTCCTGAATCTGATTTTTTCCAACTTAAAACCATTGCTGCAAGTCCTGTCTTGGCTAGATAATTTTAGCACACACTTTATATTACCTTTATTCCTGTTTTTCATTTATACACCTCAATCATATCCCCCCTAATTCTACTCCTTTCCAGAAAGTGCAGATTCAGGGCCCTCAGTCTGTCGTCATAGGGAAGATTTCTGATACTTTACAGTATTTTTTTTTTATTAAGAAATACATGTACTGTATTTTGACCAACTTATAAAAAGCATTAATAAAAGATTAAGAACTAAAATACTATTAACTATTCAAACCATAATAAATAACAGCTTTTGAGTTAAAGTGCCAGGTTGGGCCCATTTTTTTTTTTTTAACTAAAAAATCCATCCTGGATGGGTAAGTAGTCGTTTGTAGTGTAGGTGGGTTTCACAGAATAATGATGTCGCCTGACAGCTGTGTATTGAAGGCCTAAATTAATTTAGCTTTCAATGAAGCTCTGTGTTTTGCTCAGCTGTATTGCTAAGACAAGTGACCACAGATTGCTCTTCATCAAGTGGTTATGACCATTCGCTTTTATACATTTGTCAGTATCATAGTACATACAGTACTTTGTTTTTAACAGGGGGCTCTTGATGCAAGGAATTGGATGTCCTTGCCTTCTGTGGATTGAACCCAATTGCTTCCCATTTTTCCCAGGTGCTGTATGATCCCTATGATTCACTGCATGCTGTGTAACTTCTTAAACCAATTGTCTGAGCTGCTGAGTCCACTGTCTTGCCAACACATGATTGATGCGTTTAACTTGATGAATGACTATTAACAAACTATTAATCTAGAAAAATAAACTGCTGTAAATTGTATTTGAAAATATCACAACTCAAATAATTCTTAAGAATAAGTAGTCCCTAACTAGACAGAGGTAACATTACTTCAAGTTGCATTGTATTACAGGTTTCTATGGTCGACCCTGGACACCAGAACAAAGAAAGGATCTCTTTGTGAAGTAAGTTTTGTATTATATTTCAATTTTAAGATAAATTGTGCTATTAACATCCCTGATAATTTTTAGAAATATTTTAAAAATTGTTGCCCTTTGAGTGGAAGAAGCAACAATATTGACAAAATTACATACACTTTATACACTGCATTACCTTAATGATTGCTTAAGTGGTTTCAGCTTGTTTTTTAGTTGATGTGGAAGTGTGAGCTTGTACTTGAAGATGTGGGTTGCAGGGGTCGAATCACAGCTCCTGGCCTGTGTGTGTTTGTGAGTGGTTTGTGAATGTTTGTATGTGTGCATTTGTATGTGTGCATTTGTATGTGTGTATTTGTATGTGTGTATTTGTATGTGTGTGTTTGTATGTACTCGCCTAATTGTATGTGTGTGTTTGAGTATACTCACCTAATTTTACTCACCTAATTGTGCTTGCAGGGGTCGATTCATAGCTCCTGGCACTGCTATCTTGGCTGGTTAGAACCCCACATTGCCACTAGGCCCAATCTTTTCTCCATGAGCTTTATCATACCTCTTAAAGCTATGTATGGTACCTGCCTCCACTACCTCACTTTCCAGACTGTTTCACTTCCTGACAACTCTGTCTAAAGAAATACTTCTCAACATCCCTGTAACTCTTGAGTCTTCAACTTCCAATTTGTGTGCGTGTGTGCGCGTTTGCGCATGCTAGTTACCATTTTGCCCTAGGCACATGTCGATAGACACAAGGCCTGTTGTGTATGTGTGTTTTGTGTTTTTGTGTGTACTCACCTAATTGTGGTTGCAGGGGTCGATTCACAGCTCCTGGCCCCGCCTCTTCGTTGGTCGCTAGTAGGTCACTCTTCCTGCTCCATGAGCTTTATCATACATCTTCTTAAAGCTATACATGGATCCTGCCTCCACTACATCACTTCCCAGACTATTCCACTTCCCGACAACTCTGTGATTGAAGAAATACAGTACTTCCTAACATCCCTGTGATTCATCTGAGTCTTCAACTTCCAACTGTGACCCTTTGTTGCTGTGTCCCATCTCTGGAACATCCTGTCTCTGTCCATCTTGTCGATTCCTCTCAGTATTTTATATGTCGTTATCATATGCCCCCTATCTCTCCTGTCCTCCAATGTCATCAGGTCGATTTCTCTTAACCTCTCCTCATAGGACATGCCTCTTAGGTCCGGGACCAGTCTAGTTCCAAACCTTTGCACTTTCTCTAGTTTCCTTACGTGTTTGGCTAGGTGTGGGTTCCAAACTGGTGCTACATATTCCAATATGGGCCTAACGTACACAGTACAGGGTCCTGAACGATTCCTTATTAAGATGTCGGAATGCTGTTCTTAGGTTTGCTAGGCACCCGTATGCTGCAGCAGTTATTTGGTTGATGTGTGCCTCAGGAGATGTGCTCGGTGTTATACTCGCCCCAAGATCATTTTTCTTGAGTGAGGTTTGTAGTCTCAGGCCCCCTAGACTGTACTCCGTTTGCGGTCTTCTATGTCCTTCCCCAATCTTCATGACTTTGCACTTGGTGGGGTTGAACTCCAGGAGCCAGTTGCTGGACCAGGCCTGCAGCCTGTCCAGATTCCTTTGTAGTTCTGCCTGGTCCCCATCCGATTGAATTCTTCTCATCAACTTTACATCATCTGCAAACAGGGACACTTCAGAGTCTATTCCTTCCGTCATGTCGTTCACAAATACCAGAAACAGCACCGGTCCTAGGACTGACCCCTGTGGAACCCCTATCGTCACAGGCGCCCACTCTGATGCCTCGCCACGTACCATGACTCGCTGTCTTCCTGACAGATATTCCCTGATCCATTACTGTGCCTTCCCTGTTATCCCTGCCTGGTCCTCCAGCTTTTGCACTAATCTCTTGTGTGGAACTGTGTCAAATGCCTTCTTACAGTCTACACACCCCTCTCTCTCCTGTCTTACTGCTGTTACCCTGTCATAGAACTCCAGTAGGTTTGTGACACAGGATTTCCCGTCCCTGAAACCATGCTGGATGTCGTTGATAAGCTCATTCCTTTCTAGGTGCTCCACCACTCTTCTGATGATGATCTCCATAACTTTGCATATTATGCATGTCAGTGACACCGGTCTGTAGTTTAGTGCTTCGTGTCTGTCTCCTTTTTTAAAAATTGGGACTACTTTTGCTGTTTTTTGTGTGTGTGTTTTTGTGTGTGTGTGTTTTTGTGTGTGTTTTTGTGTGTGTTTTTGTGTGTGTTTTTGTGTGTGTTTTTGTGTGTGTGTTTTTGTGTGTGTGTTTTTGTGTGCGTGTTTTTGTGTGTGTGTTTTTGTGTGTGTGTGTTTGTGTGTGTGTTTTTTGTGTGTGTGTTTTTGTGTGTGTTTTTGTGTTTTTTTTGTGTGTTTGTGTGTTTTTGTGTGTGTTTTTGTGTGTGTTTTTGTGTGTGTTTTGTGTGTGTGTTTTTGTGTGTGTTTTTGTGTGTGTGTTTTTGTGTGTGTGTTTTTGTGTGTGTTTTTGTGTGTGTGTGTTTGTGTGTGTGTTTTTTTGTGTGTGTGTTTTTTTGTGTGTGTGTTTTTTTGTGTGTGTGTACTCGCCTAGTTGTTCTCACCTAGTTGTGATTGCAGGGGTTGAGTCACAGCTCCTGGCCCCGCCTCTTCACTGGTCGCTACTAAATCACTCTTACTGCTCCATGAGCTTTATCATACCTATTCCACTTCCTGACAACTGTGACTGAAGAAATACCTACTAACATCCCTTTGACTCATCTGAGTCTTCAACTTCCAATTGTAACTCCTTGTTTCTGTGTCCCATTTCTGGAACATCCTGTCTTGTTCACCTTGTCAATTTTTCACAGTACAGTGGTACCTATACTTACGAGCAGCTCCCAGCTCGAACAATGATGTAAGTGTATATTTGTAGGTGCTTTTATAAGTGTATTTTTGGGGGTCTGAAATGGATTAATCTAATTTTCATTATTTCTTATGGGGAAAAATTCCTTCGGTATTGGCACTTGAATAGCCGTCTGGAACGAATTAAGCTCGTAACTCGAGGTACCACTGTATATTATATGTCGTTATCATGTCTTCCCTAACCTTCCTGTCCTCCAGTGTCATCAGGTCAATTTTCCTTACCCTTTCTTCATAGGACATTCCCCTTAGCTTCGGGACTAGTCTTGTTGCAAACCTTTGCACTTTCTCTAATTTCTTGATGTGCTTGACCAGGTGTGGGTTGCAAACTGGTGCTGCATAATCCAGTATGGGCCTGACGTACACAGTGTACAGAGTCTTGAACGATTCCTTACTGAGGTGTCGGAATGCTATTCTTAGGTTTGTCAGGCGCCCATATGCTGTGTGTGCGTGTGCATGCATGTGCACGTGTGCATGCATGTGCACGTGTGCATGTACGTGTGAGTGAGTGAAAAAGTGGGCTAGGTGCTCATATTTATCAGGGTCTGACTATGTGGTGAAAGTACTGTATATTGTGATGCAGAATGAGCAGGTTTGAATCCTATTATGGACTGGGTGTTGTTCTTGGCATAAAGTTTTCAGTGGCCATGTTACGTGGGGAAGAGGTTGTAAAACTGACGAGATTAAATATCAGAATGGAAGAGTTTATTGAGAAAGTTGTCCTAAGTTTCCATTCTGCCTTAGTGTTTTTTTATTACCCTGGGGTATGTTGAAATTTGGCCATGAAACAGTCTTGTGTGACTAGGGTTTTGCTTTTATACATTGGCTAGAAATTATTGCACGAATATGAGCTATTAAGAAACATGAAGGAAAACAGAGATCAGGGTATACTGAATGTAAGTTAAACTTATTTTTGAAGACTTACAAGCTGTTTTTATGTTTCTAAGACAAAAACTAGCAATCCAGGCTTCAATTTCATACCCATGTGACAGGAGTGTATGCCACCCTCAATGCTGGTTTTGGGGAATTTAATTAGAAGTGTGGCTGGAGTACTTTATACAAAAGTTCATAAAATACAAGATTGGTAGTATTAATGATATC
Source organism: Cherax destructor (assembly GCA_009830355.1). Lineage (NCBI taxonomy): Eukaryota > Metazoa > Arthropoda > Malacostraca > Decapoda > Parastacidae > Cherax > Cherax destructor. The sequence goes on from WNWK01002989.1 coordinate 124,894, forward strand.
AAACATTTCTTTCCAGGCAGCAGAAGTGGGGCATGAATTGTTATCTTTATGCCCCTAAGGATGACTACAAGCATCGTGCAAATTGGCGTGAACTGTATACAGTTGAAGAAGCTGAACATCTTACCGCTCTCATAACTGAAGCTCGCGTGCATGGTGTAACGTTCTTTTATGCCATATCTCCTGGTTTAGACATTACTTACTCCAGTCAAAAGGAAGTTGCAGCCCTAAAGAGGAAACTAGAACAAGTTGCACAACTAGGTTGCAATGCTTTTGCAATTCTGTTTGATGATATAGATCCTGAGATGAGTGGTGCAGACAAAGAAATATTTCAGTCATTTGCACATGCTCAGGTTTCAGTTACCAATGAAGTTTTTACCCATTTGACACAACCAAAATTTATGTTTTGTCCTACTCAGTATTGCTCTACAAGAGCTGTACCAAATGTCCAAACTTCAGAATATCTGAATACCATTGGCCAAAAATTGGCTCCTGAAATAGACATCATGTGGACTGGACCAAAAGTTATAAGCAAGGTTAGTAGCGTAACCTATATTTAATGTGTGCATATGCACTAACATTAAGACGAAAAATTCATCTCTAGTCTCTGCCTAAAGGTTATCCTTAATTCTTTGGGTTGACATGATTTCTGTATTAGCTCAAAATTCTCTTTCTGAGCACTTGTGATCATACTGACTTGCTTCCTTTTTAACTCTTTGGGTTCTTGAATTTTCATTCTATTGGCTTAAGATTATTTTTTAGTGTTAGCTATGGTTATTCTTCAGCTTCTAAATCTTAAGTCGATTTATTACATGAGGTTTTTAGCAAATTTCTTAGTTGTCCTTAGTTATCTGTGATGTACTGGTACAGTGAACCCTCTAATTAATGGACTAATAGTGGGAGGGGGATGTACAATATTGCAGATTGTCCCAAATTTTCCAAATTATGAAATAATTTCTCATGATTGTCCAGATGTCTTCTGAATCAGGGGACTTGATTCCCCATAATTTAATCCCACCCCTTTCCCCAACACCCTATCATTTACTTCTTTTACAGCCCCATCTATAAATATATTAAACAACCATGGTGACATTACACACCCGTCTAAGACCTACTTTTACCGGGAAGTAATCTCTCTCCTACACACCCTAACCTGAGCCTCACTATCCTCATAAAAACTCTTTGCAGCATTTAGTAGCTTACTACCTATTCCATACACTTGCAACATCTGCCACATTGCTCCCCTAGCCTCTCTATCATATGCCTTTTCTAAATCCATAAATGCAATGAAAACTTCCCTACCTTTATCTAAATACAGTAGGGCCCCACATTACGGTGTTCCGCTAATACGGCGATTTCAAATTATGACCAAAACACACTATACGGCGAGCGGTCTCTCTAATATGGCGCACCCCACCGGTTTGTTTACATTCTCTGTGAGCACATCTCTATTGTGTCTGGAAACTTTCCAAAATTTCAAGTGTTTTAAAGTTATTACATATTTTATATGTACATACTCTTGATACAGTGGACCCTCGGTTAAAGGCCGTTCCGGTTAAAGGCAAACTCGGTTAGAGGCCGGTTTTTCGACTCCCGGTTAGAGGCCGGTTTTTGGTTAGAGGCCGTATGGGATGCGTCCGTCCACCGGCTGGGGCCGCTTGTGCTTCAGTTTGCCTGTGTGTCTCGGTGCGTGAGGAAGCTTCTGCTCATTCATCCAAACATTTTATAATCCATTTTTGGTGTTCATGCAACGAAATAAGTCATCCAAGAATTTTGCTAAACCATTGTTTTGGTGGTTACAAGATGCAACTGCAGGACATGCAGAGTCACCAGGCTGCAAGGAGCGTAGCAGGATGCATGGGTAGAAGATGAGAAACATAATCAGGCAATGCAGAGGCATGCAGGGCAGGCAGGAGTAGCAGGCATGCAGGGAGCGTAGCAGGCATGCAGCAGGAGAGGGCGTAGCAGGCATGCAGGGGAGCGATGCAGGGCGAGGCATGCAGGGAGCGTAGCAGGCATGCAGGGAGCGTAGCAGGCATGCAGGGAGCGTAGCAGGCATGCAGGGAGCGTAGCAGGCATGCAGGGAGCGTGAGGTGCAGGCATGCAGGGAGCGTAGCAGGCATGCAGGGAGCGTAGCAGGCATGCAGGGAGCGTAGCAGGCATGCAGGGCGAGCAGGCATGCAGGGAGCGTAGCAGGCATGCAGGGAGCGTAGCAGGCATGCAGGGGTAGCAGCATGCAGGGCGAGCAGGCATGCAGGGAGCGTAGCAGGCATGCAGGGAGCATAGCAGGCATGCAGGGAGCGTAGCAGGCATGCAGGGAGCGTAGCAGGCATGCAGGGAGTGTAGCAGCCATGCAGGGAGCGTAGCAGGCATGCAGGGAGCGTAGCAGGCATGCAGGGAGCCGTAGCAGGCATGCAGGGAGCGTAGCAGGCATGCAGGGAGCGTAGCAGGCATGCAGGGAGCGTAGCAGGCATGCAGGGAGCGTAGCAGGCATGCAGGGAGCGTCAGCAGGCATGCAGGGAGCGTAGCAGGCATGCAGGGAGCGTAGCAGGCATGCAGGGAGCGGAGCAGGCATGCAGGGAGCGTAGCAGGCATGCAGGGAGCGTAGCAGGCATGCAGGGAGCGTAGCAGGCATGCAGGGAGGGTAGCAGGCATGCAGGGAGCGTAGCAGGCATGCAGGGGAGACACGGGGATGAGGGCGTAGAGGGATGCAGGGAGCGTAGCAGGCATGCAGGAGAGCGTAGCAGGCATGCAGGGAGCGTAGCAGGCATGCAGGGCGTAGCAGGCATGCAGGGAGGTAGCATGCGAGGTGCAGCGGTAGCAGGCATGCAGGGAGCGTAGCAGGCATGCAGGGAGCGTAGCAGGCATGCAGGGAGCGTAGCATGCAGGCATAGCAGGCAGCGGAGGTGAGGATGGGGCTAGCAGGCATGCAGGGAGCGTAGCAGGCATGCAGGCGAGCGGTAGCTAGCAGGCATGCAGGGACGTAGCAGCATGCAGGAACGTAAGCATCGGCTGCAGCATGCAGGGTGCGTAGCAGGCATGCAGAGAGTGTAGTTGGTGGAGTGACTCAAGCTGATCCTAGTGGCATTGAAAGACCACAGAGAGAGCTTTGCTACCTGAAGTCCTTATGGAGGATTACCTTCAAACACTAACTCTCCTCTTTCCTCCTCCTATCTTCCAGAAGAGCTTTAGTCTTCAATAAGGTATGCAATACTGATTTAATTGTTAATTTTTTTAATATTTTTGTCTGGAACGGATTAATTGTATTTACATTAATTCTTATGGGGAATATTATTTCGGTTAAAGGCCATTTCGGTTTAAGGCCAAGCTTCTGGAACGGATTACGGCCTTTAACCGAGGGTCCACTGTAATTATTCCTATGTGTACCTGTACTTAACCCTTTCAGGGTCGGTGCCGTACTAGTACGTTTTACGAGCAGGGGTTGGTGCCGTACTAGTACGCCTAAATTCTAGCGGCCTCAAATTAAGTGGGAAACGGCTGGTAGCCCTACATATGAAAGAATGGGTCTATGTGGTCAGTGTGCACAGTATAAAAAAATCCTGCACCACACACTGCATAATGAGAGAAAAAACTCGACATTTTTTTTTTGTTTAAAACAGCGACTTTGCACTCTATTTTCGTATGGTATTTATTGATGTATTCTCGTTTTCTTGGTCTCATTTGATAGAATGGAAGATATATTAAAGAAATTGAGATGATTTTGATTGGTTTGACAATAAGGAATAATGTAAAATAGACTAGTCCTTTTACACCCCCAAAAATATACTTACAAAAGCATTTAAAAAAAAAAACTTACATAAAAGGGCGATTTTGGGGACCATCGTAACTCGAGGTACCACTGTACCTTGAAATTGAGCTCAAAGTAGCGAAAATGTTCGATGTTTGACGATGTTCACGAGTAAACAAATCACACCATGCGTCCAATACACATCAACTGGCGAGTCTAATATTCATGCACAAGTGCTCTGATATTATTTATACCATTTTTACAATGATGCAGTTGTATACATAACAGTAAATCTTCTATTTTTTGTGAGAATAAAAATTCAAAATGAAAAGCAAAAGTAATGTAAGAGGGGCCTGGAGACGTGACTGATAAACAGAGAAGATGTTATTTTAGTGCCAGGAATGTCTGCCTTGTTTATTCTGGACCCTATTTTGAAATTGGCATCGTTTGAAATTTGTGTGAAATTTGCCAAATTGCCATTTTCTGACCACTATTTTGGGTAGTTGAAATTGGTAAATAGACAGTTTCTTGTACTCAATCGATAGAAGAAATGGAGTTCTAGCGAAATAGCTATAATTTTAGTAGACTGAAGCATTGGAATGTGCCGAAAATAGGGCTCAAAGTGGGCGAAATCGCCGATGCGTAAATGTCATCAATACCGCTAACTTCGCGAAAGCATAATTCCGTTAGTTTTCGATCAAATTTCATAATTTTGGTGGTGTTATGATCGGAAAAAGATTCTCTATCATTTCATAAGATTTTTTTTTTTTTTTTTTTTTTTTTTAAAATTTCGACCCCAGGAACAGGTTTCTGAGAAGGCCTGATGACCCCTAAAGGGTTAAATATACTTACACACTGTGCTGGTGTGCAGGTACACATTAAAATCACTAAGTGTGTCCCTCTAGTCTTAACGTTATAGTAATAATACTAATATACGTAATAATAATCACTGATATTTTCTTCAAAGTTATATAAGAAGCACGTTACATGGCATATAAACATGCTATGTTTATATGCTATGGAGAGGTGGTAGTCAGGCGGAGGGAAAACATTATGTTTTCTCTGGAGAGAGAGAACGTCTATGAATCTGCGTTGGCACAGCTACTCCCCTTAACACATAATGCTTTTGTTTACAATTCTTGGCATGAATTATTCATTACTTCTCCCTTTGTTTATGATGGCATCTAAAGGTAGTTGTTAGAAACGATTAAACTCATTGAACATGGTATGTCGATGTTAATAATATGGCTCTGGGCCACATTAAATATCGTGTAGCTATGTAGGTAGGTGTAGATATGTAGCCCAGGTGGACTATATACCTACTTTATTTATTATTAATATAATCAAGGGCGAAGCGCTAAACCCGTAGGATTATACAGCGCCTGTGGGGGGATGTGGAAGGTATTCAGGTTTAATTCGGGGAACTGTAGCACAGATACAATTCCCTAGATCAGGAGCCCCTCACCAGCATCAAGGAACCTTCTTTGAGGGGTACATACCTACATCTACCGGCTACCTTCACCTGATTTCGTCAAATTCGGTTTTCAACAACTTTTTTCGTCAAAATTTTGTCCCAGTTTTCATTCAGATTGGTTTTTGTCAGTCCGCTGTACCGAATGTGTCCGCCTGCTCACGCCCACACAAAGCATCCCACGTGTTTTGAGTCAGTCTGGCTTTGTTTTTTGTCAAGTGAGAATTACCCTGCGCGTTCATCCGAAACATTTCGTAATAATCTATTGTTTTTTGTGCTTGTTTATTAAGTGCGACTGATAAATAAGCCATCATGGTGCCAAAGAAAGTTCCGAGTGCCAGCCCTTTGATAAAGATGGGGATGTCCATGGGGTTGGAGGTGAGTGGCCAGGATGTGGAGAGTTGGCAGAGGACCACAGAGAAGAGCTAACCACTGAAGAGCTGCAAGACCTTCAACTGGAACAGCAACAGACCACAGCTGAGGAAATTGCTTCAGAGGAGGGAGGAGGAGGAGGAGAGAGAGGGAGAATGTGCCTTCTTCAGTGATTAAGGACATGTGTGCAAAGTGGAGTGAGTTGCAAAGTTTTGTGGAGAAATATCACTAACAGTGTTGCAAGCCATGTCTGCAACATGTTCAATGACAATGCCTTGTCCCATTTTAGGCAAATCTTAAAGAGATGCCAGAAACAGACACCTCTGGACAGATTTTTAGTGCGACAGGGGTCCAGTGCCAGTAAAAGGACAAAGAAGGGAAGTAATCCCGGATAGGGACTTGATACCTGAAGTCTTTATGGAGGGGGATTCCCCTTCCAACCAATAACCTTTCCTCCTCCCTCTCCCCTCCTCGCGTCTTCCATACGCCAACAAGAGTCTTCAATAAAGGTAAAAGTGATATTAAATGTTCATTTATCCATTTCATTAGTCATATTTATTTCTCATTGTTTTCTGTATGTAAAACTATATTTATTCTCTATAAAATGTATTTTTTGTTAATATTTTTGGGTGTCTGGAACGGATTAATTGGATTTACATTATTTCTTATGGGAAATATTGCTTCAGTTTTCGTCGAATTCGGTTTTTGTCAGACTTTCTGGAAAGAATTAATGAGGAAAACCGAGGTTCCACTGTATATGTTTCAATGTAAACACGTGTTATGCACATTCCCTACCCATTCTAATGCCTCCTTGCTCATCTGCAATCCTACTCTCTGTCTTACCTCTAATTCTTTCAATAATAACCCTACCATACACTGTACCTGGTATACTCGGTAAACTTATTCCCCTATAATTTTTACAATCTCCTTTGTCCCCCTTCCCTTTATATAAAGAATTATTCACACTGCCAATCCCTAGGTACCTTCCCCTCTTTCATACATTTATTAAACAAAAATATCAACCACTCCAACACTACATATATACCCCCTGCTTTTAACATTTGTGTCATGATCCTGTCAGTTCCAGCTGCTTTACCCCCTTTCATTCTATGTATTGCCTCACGCACATCCCCCACACTCAATCCTGCTCATCTTCACTCCTAAAAGATGTTATACCTCCCTGGCCAGTGCATGAAATTACTGCCTCCCTTTCTTCAACGACATTTAAAAGTTCCTCAAAATATTCCCGCCATCTACCCAATATCTCCAGCCTTCCCTTCTACTAACTCCCCTACTCTGTTTTTAACTGACAAATCCATTCGTTCCCTAGGCTTTCATATTAATTCTTATTAAATTTTATTTTAGTTTTTGAATCCTCAAGGAATGTGCCTTGATGTTGATGAAGGGCTCTTGATCTAAAGGCATTGGACAGTACTTTTAATTTCCTAGGATTGAGCCTGATTGCCTTTCATTCCCAGGCATTGTCTGAGCCTTATAACATTTAGTGCTTCTCATGATTATTATTATTTTAATTTCAGATTCTGAGTGTTGAACACATAAGAGAAGTAACGGAAGTAATGCGAAGACCACCCGTTATTTGGGACAACCTTCATGCAAATGATTATGACCAAGCAAGGCTTTTTCTAGGGCCATACTGTGGTCGTTCTCCAGATCTGATACCTCTGCTCAGAGGTGTTGTCACAAATCCAAATTGTGAATATGGACCTAATTTCATTGCTATTCATACTTTGGCACAGTGGTCTAGATCATCATCATTAACTAGTTGTGACAATAGTAAGTGATAAGCTTTATTGTATTGGTATTCAGTTTTTTTTCAAATAAAATCATTAACCCTTTCATTGTCCAGACCCCTGATCAGAAACCTGTCCACAATGTCCAAGAATTTAAAAAAAAAAAAAAAAAAATTATGAAATGGCAGAGAATCTTTTTCTGAAGGTAATAAAACAAAAAATGCAAAAATTAATGGAAAATTGATGAAATTACACTTATGTGAATTTTGCTTCCTCAGCAATATTTATGCATCGGCGATTTTGCCCACTTTAAGTCCTATTTTATGCCAATTACATTGTTCCAGTCAACCAGATTCTTATCTGTTTTGCTAGTACAGTAGGGCCCCACTTATACGGCAGGTTAGGTTCCAGGCTAGTGCCTTAAAGCAGATATCGCCGAAAAGCAGAATGCCATTTTTTCCACTTCTAAATGCGTATAAATGCCAGATAACAAGCTTACACTAACTTATATTAAGTTAACAATAGCACTAGGCATTAAAAAACACAATAAAAAGTAAGATACACACAGAGTACACTTATTACTTACCTTAAAATAGTCTGTGAACCAATTCATGAAAAGATCAGTAGTCATCCAAGCTTTCGAATTGGATTTATAATAAACAGGGAGGCTACCTTTTGCATAGTTCTTTAGGGCTCTAGGATTCTCTGAGTGATAATTTATCATAGGTTTGAACTTGCAATCCCCAGCAGCATTAGCTCCTAGCAAGTGTTAGTTGAAGACTCAGATGAGTCAAAGGGATGTTAGGAAGTATTTCTTCAGCCATAAAGTAGTCAGGAATTGGAATAGTCTAGCAAGTGATGTAGTGGAGGCAGGAACCATACATAGCTTTAAGACGAGGTATGATGAAGATCATGGAGCAGGGAGAGAGAGGACCTAGTAGCGGTCAGTGAAGAGGCAGGGCCAGGAGCTAAGTGTCGACCCCTGCAACCACAATTAGGTGAGTACAATTAGGCGAGTACACTCTTGGGTTATCCTGGGTTCTCTACACATATGCTGCTATATGTAACTGTATTTGATGGCTATCTCAGTGATCAACATATACCTTGTTAGTAAGTTTATTCAGGTATACACAAATACAGTTACATAGATTATCATACATAGCAGAATATGCGTAGACAACCTAGGATAACCCAAAAAAGTCAGTTCACTGAATTTAATCATTTTAAACTTGGCACTTAAAGTAAGAGGCTTATGACTCCTCTTTTTATCACAACTAAGCTTAGACGCCATAGTCAATGAGAGCCAACTAGTTAACGAAAGAGTAAATGAGAGAGAGAACGAGATACGGAGTTCAGACAAGGTAAAAAAAAAAACTGAACAGGTAGTGGGCGATCACTCGGTCAGGCGAAATGAATGCGATTAATACGTGTCCACTTTTAGTTCATTCACATACGTTTGTAAGAGTTTGTGAAACTTTTACCTCAAAATAATTTTTTTTATTATAATAATAATTACCTCACAATACAAATACTCTTACATTGTGTACAAGTTAGTACAAAATAAGCAAACAGCAACACTCCCATTCTCATGCAACACACTATTTTTAGAGTTAATGATAGTATTTATTATTATTATCATCATAATAAAAAAAGCGCTAAACCCACAAGAGTCGTGAATAGCTATATGTAGATTGAAGGCATATGAAAGGAATATTTTTCTACAGTTATCCCTCGGTGTTTGACTAGGGAAAACATAATTCATCCGACTCCTACAAATTCGCTTGGTAAACAAATATCATATTTGTCAATTTTTATTCTGTGGGTGTATGTATCATGTTTATATGCTATGTAACGTGTTTTTTAAATAATTTTGAAGAAAATATCATAGATGAATTAATGAAAATGTCTATATTAACGTAAAATAAGACATTAAATGTGCCCAAGAGTGATTATTATTAATATTACGTAATGTGTTCCCTCCGCCCGGCAACACCATAGCATATAAACAGCATGTTTATATGCTTTGTAATGTGTTTCTTATATAATTTTGAAGAAAATATCATAGATGGATTAATGAAAATGTCTATATTAACGTAAAATAAGACAATGTGCCCAAGAGTGATTATTATTAGTATTACGTAATGTGTTCCCTCCGCTCGGCAACCACACCTACATAGCATATAAACATAGCATATAAACAGCATGTTTATATGCTATCTAACTTGTTTCTTATATAATTTTGAAGAAAATATCATAGATGGATTAATGAAAATGTCTATATTGATGTAAAATTGGACATTTAATGTGCCCAAGAGTGATGATTACATAATAGAGATGTGTTCACAGAAAATGTAAACAAACCGGGTGGCGCGCGCCGTATCTGAAAGACCGCTCGCCGTATACAAAAGTTTTTGTCATAATTTGAACTCGCCGTATGAACGGAGCGCCGAAAGGCGAAATGCCGAAAAGCAGGGCCCTACTGTATATCTTCATTTTATCAATTGAGCATGAGAAATCGCCCAATCAACTATTTAAATTACCTTATAAAGTGATTAGAAGTTGGTAATTTGGCCAGTTTCACACAAATTTCAAAATATTCCAATTTCAAAATAGGATCCAGAATAAACACTGCAGGCATTCCTGGCACTAAAATAACATTTCCTCTGTTTATTAGTTACATTCCCAGGGTTTACACATAAATTCCATTTTTATTTTTTGTTCACACAAAGAATAGAAGATTTATGCAATATCGTAATACTTGTATACAGTATATAATATAAGTGCATTTGTGAATGCATATTAGACCCACCAGTTGACATGTATTGGACGCGTGATATGATTTGAATGTTGGCAAAAATCGAACATTTCCGCTAATTTGAGCTCAATTTCAAGCTATTTTCTGTTCTAAAACTAATCAAAATCATCTCTTTCTATATCTTCCATTCTTTCAAGTGAGATCAAGAAACAGAGAATGCATCCATAAAAACCATATGAAAATACACCGTTTTAAACCAAACCTTAGTGAGAGTTTATTTTCTCATGCTATGCATGCTGCAGGATTTTTTTTATATGGTGCACACTTATCACATAGACCCATTCTCTCATATCAAGGCATAAATTTACCACTCACAGCTTATCACGGTGAGCTGAGCACGTGGTGTATAGTACTATGGCACTGACAGTGACCTCAAAGCTGTAGTACTATGGCACAGTTGGTGAAAGGGTTAAATATTTTGAACTTTGGCATGTGTAAGAAGCTTTATTTATTGATATTCATTTTTTTTACAAATAAAATTATTAAATATTTAGAACTTTGGCATATGTAACATATGTAATTTCTATAGGATGGTGAATCCATTGACCTGTCTTCCATAGATATGTTTTCCTAACTAATGTAATGCAGCATAACCAATGCAGGTTAATAATTTTTTGGGTCTAAGCTTGTCACTCTTGTGTGATGTTTAAATCTTTGGCCATTTGCATTAAAACTGTAAAATATCAGTGAAATTAAAATATTTTAAATGCTTAGCCTTTCATGTGGTATGAGTATTTCATATTTTTATAAACATTGTATATTCCTCACGGATTATGTATAATGCTCGTTGGTTTTTGTAATTTTGATAATGATAGCAAGTAGGGTGGTAGACAGCAACCGCCCAGGGAGGTACTACCGTCTTGCCAAATGAGTGTAAAACGGAAGCCTGTAATTGTTTTACATGATGGTAGGATTGCTGGTGTCTTTTTTCTGTCTCATAAACATGCAAGATTTCAAGCATGTCTTGTTACTTCTACTTACACTTAGGTCACATTACACATTCATGTACAAGCATATATATACACACCCCTCTGGGTTTTCTTCTATTTTCTTACTAGTTCTTGTTCTTATTTCCTCTTATCTCCATGGGGAAGTGGAACAGAATTCTTCCTCCGTAAGCCATGCGTGTCGTAAGAGTCGACTAAAATGCCGGGAGCAAGGGGCTAGTAACCCCTTCTCCTGTATACATTACTAAAGTTAAAAAGAGAAACTTTTGTTTTTCTCTTTAGGCCACCCCGCCTTGGTGGGAAGCGGCCGATTTGTTGAAAGAAGAAAGATAGCAAGTATGAATTTCAAAAGCTTTGTAAGTGATACTAATAACGATTTGTTTTGCAGATGATGCTGTGAGTGCAGATATTAGACTCGAGACAGAGGGGGATGATTCGAGTGACGATTGCCCAACCGGTTTGTCCCCAAATGCCTATCATCCACGAAGGGCTTTGCGAATGGCACTCCAAGATTGGCTTGAAGAGTTTAACCATAATGTTTCTGCATATGGAACTATACAACAACCACAAATTCCAACACCTGTACCTATATTGCCTTCCGTAAATACCTGTATGTCATTAACATCCACAACTTTAGCCACACCTGGTCTCCCCCAACCAAATATTAATATCTTAGCAGAAGCTGTTCAAGACACAACTTTTAACCCAACCATGAATCCCATCATGAATTCTCTAGTCTCGGAAAACAAAGTTCTTGTGGATACAGGACATGAAGAGGCAGATACAGCCTCCACTGTCTCCCAAGATGCTTCTTCCACCTCAGGTGTTGAACCAATGGACTGTAATCCATCACCTGCCACATCCCCCCCTCATAATGAGGATAGTATGATGATAGAAAATGGAGAAGTTCCGAAGGTTGAAAGTGAAGAAGACGGCACAACTCCTGTGATTGAAACAGCTCAGGATGAGCTGTCGGTCACAGCCAAAACTTCACTTACTCTTCCACTAGATTCTACACAAGATAATTCAGATGGGCTTACAGTTGATGATTTACATCTATTAGCAGATCTTTTTTATCTCCCATTTGAACATGGTAGACAAGGTATCACTATCATGAAGGAGTTCAACTGGTTAAAAATCAATTCTCATCTTGTAATTGACTACAAAAAAGATGGAGAGATTAAACCTGAGGTTAGTATTCAATTTATTTGCTGTGTAGGTGTTTTGATACTATATGGTGTATCCATAGAAGGTTGATATGCATACCTTTCAAGCTAATATTTTAGACTTACTTGCCATGTTTGTTTTTTATTTATTGTACTTTGCTGATAGGCTGAAACTTTGTAGCATGTGCAAATTGAAAACTTGCTGTTACATTTATTTTATGGCAATGCTGCACTGTCTAACCTTTCTAATATTAAATTATCCTTTGTGATGATTTTGAAACTACGTAGTGGCTGAAAATGTAATATATCTTGTTCTTTGCAGTGTCTTTACATATTACCTCTAGATATTTAGTACATTCAAATTGTATTCATTTTTTTTTTTTTTTTTTTTTAAATTCTGACCATTTGGTGTTCCTACATTTTTTTGGTAGTTTGAGTGTTCGTCTAATTACATACTTGGCTCAAACATCATTCTTATAATTTTGCATTAGTTAACCCTTTGGGGGTTGGTGCCGTACTAGTACGTGTAAATTCTAGCGGCCTCAAATTAAGTGGGAAATGGCTGGTAGCCCTACATATGAAAGAATGGGTCTATGTGGTCAGTGTGCGCAGTATAAAAAAAAATCCTGCACCACACACTGCATAATGAGAAAAGAAACTCCGACCGTTTTTTTCTTTTAAAACAGCGACTTTGCAGTCTATTTTCATATGGTATTTATTGATGTATTCTCGTTTTCTTGGTCTCATTTAGAATGGAAGATATATTACAGAAATAGAGATGATTTTGATTGGTTTGACAATGACAAGTACCTTGAAATTGAGCTCAAAGTAGCGAAAATGTTCGATTTTTGACGATGTTCAAGAGTAAATAAACCACACCATGCGTCCAATATACATCAACTGGCGAGTCTAATATTCATTCACAAGTGCTCTGATATTATTTATACCATTTATACAATGATGCAGTTGTATACATAACAGTAAATCTTCTATTTTTTTGTGAGACTAAAAATTCAAAATGAAAAGCAAAAGTAATGTAAGAGGGGCCTGGAGACGTGACTAATGAACAGAGATGATGTTATTTTAGTGCCAGGAATGTCTGCCTTGTTTATTCTGGACCCTATTTTGAAATTGGCCAAATTGCCATTTTCTGACCACTATTTTGGGTAGTTGAAGTTGGTAAATAGGCGATTTCTTGTACTCAATCAATAAAAGAAATGGAGTTTTAGCGAAATAGCTATAATTTGAGTAGACTGAAACATTGGAATTTGCTGAAAATAGGGCTCAAAGTGGGCGAAATAGCCGATGCGTAAATGTCATCAATACCGCTAACTTCGCAAAAGCATAATTCCGTTAGTTTTCGATCAAGTTTCATAATTTTGGTGGCGTTATGATAGGAAAAAGATTCTCTATCCTTGCGTAAGAATTTTTTTTTCCCAAAAAAAATTTTCGACCCCAGGAACAGGTTTCCGAGAAGGCCTGTTGACCCCCAAAGGGTTAATATCCATATTCAGGTTTGTATTACCTAAAGTAGCTTGCACTTAATTAACCTAGATTTTCATCGTAATCATTGAAAAAGTTGGTGTTAGGATGGAGAGTTAGTGGGGTGAAAAAGTGTGTGGTGTGTGTGTGTGCATTTTGAATAGTGTTTAGAGAAAAATTCCAATTTGTAATAATAATAAATAGTTGGGTAAGGATAATGAAAATTTTTATATTCTAATTATGAATGACTAAAAAGCTAGTGTGTTTTATTAGAAACTTGGATTGGTAGGGAGCTGGCCTGGTAAGGATGAATTAAAAAATGTGACAAAATAAGGAAAGGGGAAATAATAATAATGTGTTAGACTATCTCCTTCACCCTCCTGTTGAGGTTATCCTACTACCTGGTTGTACTTGTATAACAAGTGTAAGATTTCTAAGAATTTTATAATTTCAATACTAAATTACCTAAAAAAAAAAAAAGAATGAACTGAATATGAGAATTATAGGGGAATTTCTTCAATGTGGAAGTTTAGGTTTGATAAATGAACTAAGCCTGGATGGAAAAAGTTATGGGGCATTATTAGTACAAGTCGGTTAGAAGTAGATTATGAGGCACTGGAGGATCATGTGACACAAACAAGCATTCTGAATGTATAGAGGTAAGAAAGTGTGGCATGTTTTACAGATAATTTGTTATTTTTTATGTGAAATATGTTTAATATAAAGTGTGTGCAAGCCATAGAATTTTAATGAGGGAAGAGAGAGAGGGAGGAAGAGAGAGAGAGGGAGGGAGGGGGAGGAAGAGAGAGAGGGAGGGAGGGGGAGGAGGAGAGAGAGAGAGAGGGAGGGGGAGGAAGAGAGAGAGAGAGGGAGGGGAGGAAGAGAGAGAGAGAGGGGAGGGGGAGGAAGAGAGAGAGAGAGGGAGGGAGGGGAGGAAGAGAGAAGAGGGAGGAGAAGAGAGGGAGGAGGAGGTGGGGAGGAAGAGAGAGGAGGGAGGGGGAGGGGAGGAAGAGAGGAGGGAGGGGATGGGGAGGAAGAGAGGGAGGGAGGGGGATGGGGAGGAAGAGAGGGAGGGAGGGGGATGGGGAGGAAGAGAGGGAGGAGGTGGGAAGGAACAAAGGATGAGGGAGGGATGGCAAGAGGACAAGAAGGTGGAGGGGGATATAAGAGGGGGGGACAGAATGAGAATGTATATGAATGAATGAGAATAAATAGGAAGTGGAAAGAACTTTGAAAGAGTATGGGGATAATGTTGGATTCATTGTATAGTAATTTATGGAGCTGGTCAAGCTTACTAATATTAGTGGATGAACTTGATTTGCTGCTTGAGTTTCCATGATAAATTGTGTAGTGGAATTTTTTTGTTAGAACTTTTACTCCTTTATTTATAATGATGTAGAAATTTGGTTTGATAATCAACCCACCCTTACATTCTTCTTCATTTATATAATTTTCTATAGCAGTTTGTACAGTAATGTTAACCATATTTTGGAATTTAAGGTGCAGTTAAAAATTTATATATTGTATGCAGAATTTGCTAATGTACCCTTGGTTAGTCCAAGTTAATTAAGAGTTTACACTTACATTTTTTTCAGGTTCAGGAATGGTTTGACAGAGCAGCCAAGTTTGATGAAATGGCAAAAAATGTGAAAAGAATGGCAAATAGACTAAACAAAGTCAAGAATCGATCTCTGTTGTATGACATCTATCCATATATTTGGGACATGAATGGAGTCGTTTGTCTTCTCAACTCCTACGTCGAGTGGCTAGGTACCTGAGTGGTAGCAAAATGTACCCAAAGGGATACACGTGCACTCTTAACATCACTATCTGGAATATTTACTCAAGATTTGTGAGAAGTTAAGATGTAATTGGCAGCAAGGCTCATCTTTATTACTCACTCTTATGACTTATTTCAAACTGATGATGAGCCTTGTAAGCTTTACTTTCCATGCAACAACACATCCTCAGCTTGTTAAGGGCAGTACTTAATATCTTTACAAACTAATGGAAAGCACAATTTGTAATACAAACACCTTGTCAAGCATGTACATACTCAACAGGGCATAACCAGCCATGCTGTACCCATCTTTTTTTAAGAGCCTCCACATCTTTAATCTAGAATTGTTACATCTTTAATGACAAAATTTAAAAATGGATGATATCCTCAGTCCAAAGTGTGTATCTCTCACTGCACATTAAATTCAGTCAAGCTCCCAAGCTTTTTTTAAGCTTAATTGAAAGCATCTAATTTGGACAAAAGCACCTTCAAAACAATACCAGAGGCTATTTATAATCATTAAAAATATCTACTATATTTTACTATATATTGTACATAAACATGTGTGTTAAATTAGGTTTCTTGTATATATTCATTCCTCAGTGGTTATTTTGTAGGTACATCTAAACCATCCAACGATTCGCTTGTAACAAAATTGCATTTGTTTTTATTTTAAGTGGTCTGCATATAGATCTTAACTAAATCCTGGTGTAGTATTCCTTTTCTAGTGTCATATATGGGTAACAGTTTCTTGTATGTTTAAACCAGATCCTGAATTCCTTTACACCAGTGAAAGCTAGTGAAAGGAATATTTGTGCAAGTCAGGGGGAAAAAAACCATCCAACAGGGGCAAGGTCATGCACAAATATAGTGCATCAATGTGTACACTAACTCACCTACACAGTGACACAGTACTGACTTAAGAGGCGAATATTGAAGGGGAAAAACTGGGTAAACCCAGAGAGCATTAGAGGTTTTCTTAACCCTTTGACTGTCGCAACCCTCAATCCTGAGTGCTCTCCTGTTGTCGCAAAATTTAAAAAAAATAAATAAATTATTTTTCTTATGAAATGATAAGAGAATCGTTTCTCAATGGTAAAGACACCAAAAGTTTGAAATTTGATTGAAAACTCATGGAATTACGCTCTCGCGAAGTTATAGATCTCAGCAATATATACGCATCGGCAATTTCGCCAACTTTGAGCCCTATTTTCGATAAATTCCATTGTTCCAGTTGACCAAACTCAGATATTTCTTTAGAACTCCATTTGTTCTATCGATTGAGTACAAGAAACCACCAATTTATTGATTTCAACTACCCAATAAAGTGATCAGAATTTGGCAATTTGGCCAATTTCATGCAAAATAAAAAAGTTATCAATTTCAAAATAGGGTCCAGAATAAACAATGCAGACGTTCCTTGCACTAAAATAAGATGTTATCTGTTCATTAGTCACGTCTTTAGTCCCCTCTTATATTACTTTTGCTTTCTATTTTGATTTTTTATTCACATAAAAAAATAGAAGATTTACCGTTATGCAGACTATTGCATTATTGTAAAAATGGTATAAATAACATCAGTGCACTTGTGAAAGAATATTAAGACTCACCAATTGATGTGTATTGGACGCGTGGCGTGATTTGTTTACTCTTGAACATTTGCAAAAATCGAACATTTCTCCTACTTTGAGCTCAATTTCAAGGTCATTTTCATCATAAAACTAATCAAAATCATCTACATTTCTGTAGTATGTTGTCCATTCTATCAAATGAGACCATAAAAAAGAGAATACAACCATAAATACTATACGAAAATACACCTCAAAGTCGGCGTTTTAATCCAAAAATATGGTCGGAGCTTTTTTTCTCTCATTATGTACTGTGTGCTGCAGGATTTTTTTATACTGCGCACACTGACCACACAGACCCATTCTCTCATATGTGGGCCTACCAGCTTTCTCCCGTTTGATTTGAAGCCGCTAGAATTTAGGCGTATTGATACGTCCGAAACAGTGGCTCGTAAGACGTATATATACGACCGAAACAGTCAAAGGGTTAAAGCACCAATTCAGCTTCAGAAATTACAGCAAGGTTGTTTTATAGACTCAATAAAGGTCAGTGACAGAAAAGAGTGAGAATGTTCAAACTGTATTCTTATGCTCCAAGTCTTCACTACGCTCTACGCAAGACAAATGAGCAAAGAAAAGACATGTAGGGGTTGTAGCATGGATTAAGGATTTCCTGAAATACTTGAACCACTTTGAAGTGTCAGGATAAATTAGTATACACCAACAAGTATAGTTTTAAATACAGTTAACCCCCGAGTTACGAGCATAATTCATTCCAGAAGGCTGCTCAAGTGCCATTACCGAACAAATTTTCTCCCTTAAGAAATAATGTCAAGTAGGTTAGTCCATTTCAGATCCCCAAAAATACACTTACAAAAGCACTTACAATATTACACAATTGTACGATTTCCGAGGTGAACGTAACTCGGGGGTCCACTGTACTCATTATTAGGTTCTCTACTGTGCTTTGTGCTTATTAAAGACATCCTAAATTGACTAAATGTCTACATAAGTTTGTAGTTGTTGTCGAAATTAAGGTGGGTATAGTCTTAAGTTGCTGCTAGTTACAATCACATTAATGATATTGGGAATGATCAATTTAAGTGTACAGGAAAAGGACTTAGTGACATTTACGTTAAATTCTGCCCATTAAAGTGTGTGCATACTGACCTAAGTTGTATTTGCTATATTTGCAGAAATAAGGAGCCTTCAGAAATCCACACACTTCTTAAGAGAAATTGCATGAATATGATCATTCCAATCTAAAATTGAAACTTGATGCTTGAACTACAAGAAGGCACTTCACTAACTATGTTATATTGGAGGGGGCCTTGATGGGATATGACCATTATATACCAAATACTCTAGGGCATAAACAAGGACAGACTACAGGGGTAGTATATTTAACACGTAGACAGGAATTGAAACAGCACTCCAAACCAAGCCATAAACACTTCTTAAAATGTCGACCTAAAACCAAAGAAGTTGAACAAGCTGCACAGTGATAGTAGAAGCATCCTTACATGAGATGAAGTGTAAAATATGACATTCGAAGATTAGTGTGCCCATGTAATAGTGATTACATAGCTGTAGTTACAGGAGCAGAGCTATATTTGGTGTCTTATTTTATCTCAACATTTAATTCTAACAGTTGTATTTATACATCCTATTGTAACTCATTTAGTGTTCTACCACTGAAGAAAAATTACCTAGTGATGTATTCTTTCAGCATCACTTTCTCATTTTGCATTTGGTTTCTAGTTCTTGTTTATTGTGTCAACACATCTGTTACCTTGTATTTTGATCTTTCTTGTTTATTTTTTCTCTTCATCCAATGTGGGTATTTTTAGCATTTTTTTTTTTTTTAATTTAAGCTATTTTTCAGCAAGTTTTTGGTTTTGATTCATACTGTCAATGATTTTGGCTTAAGATGTATTGTGAACAGATATTTTAAAACTTACCTATCCATTTACAGTACTTTCTTTTCAGGCGATTTTAAAGGTTGCCAGTGAACCAAAAATTTTTCTAAGAGTTCATTTACATGATTTAAAAACTTTTGTCCATGTCTCTTAGATTGCAGTGTGAGATTTTAAATGTTTTATGCTATATTCATGTGGCCTGTAACTGTTTTTTTCCCCATTTCCATCATTTACTGTTCGATAAAATCCATCCTTCACTTCATTTGCTCAATTTTTCAGTATTCTGGTATAGATTTAATTTTTTTTTATAGAATCTTTGTATCTGCAAAGTTCAAGATACAGTAGAATCCACCATTTGTGCAACCACAACTTTCATTTTTCAATATACGTATCGTGATTAACATTTTGTTCCCAAGACCAGGCTTTGTGGAAAAGTGACAGAGCAATCGCACTGTAGTTGTGTAAAACGTTGTTTGGTGATGAAAAAGATATTCAGGGATTTCTACGGCCTGGGAAAAAGCCAGCTATCTCTCTCTCTCTCTCTCTCTTTCTCTCTCTCTCTCTTTCTCTCTCTCTTTTCCCCTTTCTCTCTCTCTCTCTCTCTCTCTCTCTCTCTCTCTCTCTCTCTCTCTCTCTCTCTCTCTCTCTTCTTCTCTCTCTCTCTCCTCTCTCTTCTCTCTCTCTCTACTCTCTCTCTCTCTCTCTCTCTCTCTCTCTCTCTCTCTCTCTCTCTCTCTTCTCCTCTCTCTCTCTATTTCTCTCTCTCTCTCTCTCTCTCTCTCTCTATTTCTCTCTCTATCTCTCTCTCTCTCTCTATTTCTCTCTCTCTATTCTCTCTCTCTCTATTTCTCTCTCTCTATTCTCTCTCTCTTATCTCTCTCTCTATTTCTCTCTCTCTCTATTCTCTCTCTCTTTTCTCTCTCTCTCTCTCTCTCTCTCTCTCTCTCTCCTCCACACACACACATTCACACACACATTCACACATTCACACATTCACACATTCACACATTCACACATTCACACATTTCACACATTTCACACACTAACATACACATTAGTGTTGAATGATAAAAGTATTTTTCTTTCTTTTTGGGTCACCCTGCCTTTGTGGGAAATCCGATGCGTTAAAAAAAAATGTATGTACGTATGTGTGTGTGATGGGTTGGGCTGCTTATCATGTACCAGTAGGCCTGTTGTGGTAATCCTCTCTTTTTGTTCTTATGTGGGAAATGAGTGATATGATCCTGTAGGCAGTAACCCAATTATGAAATTTAAAGGACTTGTTTCTCACTTTCTTGGAGTAATTTTTTTTAACGCACTGGCCGTCTGCCACCAAGGTAGGATGGCCGGAAAAAGAAACACTTTCACCATCATTTACACTCACTGTCTTGCCAGAGGTGCATAGATACGACACTTGAGATGTCCCTCCAAACAGCAGATATTCCCACCCCCTCCTTAACCCTTTCAGGGTCGAGACGCCTGATCACAAACTTGGTCTCAGGGTTGAAGAATATTTAAAAAAAAAGAAAAAATTGTGAAATGACACAGAATCTTTTTTGGAAGGTAATGAAACCAAAAGTATGGAATTTGATGGAAAACTTAAGGAATTAGGCTCTCGCAGATTTAGTGGTCTCGACAATATTTATGCATCGTCGATTTCGCCCACTTTGCGCTCTAATTTTGGCCAGTTCCATCGTTCCAATTGACCAAACTTGTAGCTATTTTGCTAGTATTTCTTCTGTTTTTTTGATTGAGTGCAATAAACTGCCCATTTACCTATTTCAACCACCCAATTTCATACAAAATTCAACAATTGCCAATTTGAAAATAGGGTCCAGAATAAACAATGTAAACATTCCTGGCCCTAAATAAACTTTTCTTCTGTTCCTTAGTCACATCTCCAAGCCCTCCTATTATATTACTTTTGCTTTCCATGTTGAATTTTTATTCACACAAAAAAATGTAGATTTACTGTTATGCAGACTACTGCATTATTTTAATAATTATATAAATAATGTCAGTGCATTACTAAATGCATATTAGACTGGCCAGCTGGACGCGTGTCAGACAAGTGATGTCATTTGTGTACTCTGGAATATCGGCAAAAATTTAACATTTCTGCTACTTTGAGCTCAGTTTCAAGCTACTTTCAGTCCTGAAACCAATCAAAATCATCTCTAATTGTTCCATTCTATCAAATGAGACCAAGAAACCCAAAATACAACCATGAAAACCATACGAAAATATGGATTTTTTTTTAATTGGTGCACACTTACCACATAGACCCATTCTCTCATATCTGGGCCCAGATTTACTGCTCACAGCTTATCTGAGTGAGCTAAGCTCATGGCGTTGTACTACAGGACCAACACTGGCTTCAAAGCCGTTATGTAACAGGACCCACACCGAAAGGGTTAAACAACCATGGTGTCATTATGCATCCCAGTCTAAGGCTTACGAGGTAAACCATATATTTTTTAACACATCGGCTGTTTCTTACCGATGAAGAAAAAAGGTGGGTCGTGCATTGAGGTATCTATGGAGACAAAGAACATTATCCATAGAGGCAAAGAAGGGAATGTATGAGAGTATAGTGCTACCAACACACTTACATGGGTGTGAAGCAGGGGTTATGAATGGTGCAGGGAGGAAGCTGTAGGCAGTGGAGATGTTGTGTCTAAGGGTAATGTATGGCGTAAATATGCAGAGAATTTGTAGTGTGGAAATTAAGAGGAGGTGTGGAGTTACTAAAAGTATTAACAGAGGGCTAAGGAGCAGTTGTTGAGTTTGGTCATTTAAAGTGGATGGAATACAATAGGATGACTTGGAGGATGTATAAATATGTAGTGGGGGGGAAGGAGGGGTAAGGGTCATCCTAGGAAAGGATGGAGGGAGGAGGTAAAAGAGGTTTTGTGTGCAAGGGACTTGGACATACAGCAGGCATGTGTGAGCATGTTAGATAGGAGTGAGTGGAGATGAATGAATTTTTTTTTGGGGGGACTTGACAAGCTATTGGAATGTGAGCAAAGGAAACCGGTTAGCCGGATTTGAGTCCTGGAGGTGGATAGTAAAATACCTGCACTTTAAAGGAGGGGTTTGGGATATTTGGTGTTTAGAGTGACATCAAAAATGTCGTATTTGTGCACGCCTGCACAAATACGGCATGTCCAGCATGTTAAAAAAAAAAAAATGTGAAAAATAAGTTTCTTTCCTTGCATTCTCATTGTCATTGCTTGTTGACATGGAAGTGTGTGGAGAGGGTTGATGTGGCCCTAATGGCCTGAGGTGAATGGCTGTGGTTATTGTTTAAGGTGAATATGTAGTAGTTGATAGTGTTCTGTAGTGCCACAAGCATCTTGTAATGTGTCAGGTTTCTTACCATGCAGCATTGACCTGTTTGACATTCTTTCCACCAGGTCACAGTCTGCCCTGCTCTTTGCACAGACTTTTAATGTCAGTTTCTATTTGTATGGATAGTGGATTCTTTGACCCCCAAGTGTGGGCAGTCTGCTTTCCCCCTAACTAGTCGGCCGTCTCCCACCGAGGCAGGGTGACCCAAAAAGAAAGAAAATCCCCAAAAAGAAAATACTTTCATCATTCAACACTTTCACCTCACTCATACATAATCACTGTCTGCAGAGAAGCTCAGATACGACAGTTTAGAAGTCCTTCCAAACTGCCAATATCTCAAACCCCTCCTTTAAAGTGCAGGCATTGTACTTCCCATTTCCAGGACTCTTAAGTCCGGCTAACCGGTTTCCCTGAATCCCTTCACTAATTATTACCCTGCTCTCACTCCAACAGCTCGTCAGGTCCCAAAAACCATTAGTCTCCATTCACACTCTTGCTGGAAGTCCAAGCCCCTCGCCCACAAAACCTCCTTTACCCCTTCCCTCCAACCTTTTCGAGGAAGACCCCTACCCCGCCTTCCTTCCCCTACATTCTTTTTAGTAAGCTATACGGGAAAAGAGGTTACTAGCCCATTGTTCCCGGCATTTTAGTTGACTTTTACAACACTCATGGTTTACGGAGGAAAGATTCTTATTCCAATTCCCCATGGATATGAAAGGAAAAGCAATAAGAATAAGAACTATTAAGGTAAAAATCAAAGAAAACTCAGATGAGTGTGTATACATAAATGTGTACATGCATATGTAGTGTGACCTAAGTGTAAGTAGAAGTAGCAAGATGTATAGCTGAAATTTTGCATGTTTATGAGACAGAAAAAAGACACCAGCAAAACAAAATACATGCTTCCTTTTTACACACGCTTGGTAGAAAGGTAGTACCTCCCCGAGTGTCTGCTTATTTTTCTTATTTCCACCTTGAACTTCAGTAATATTCCTCTTGGGTACCAGAAATGAGATGAGTGGGGGAATTTTTTTTTAAATTGTTTGATAAACACACTGGACCCTCCAGAAAGTAATTCTAGGCAGCATGGGTGGCAGTCACTCTCTGAACACTTGACCCATAGGTTCAGCTCGTGTTGTGTGGGGAAATTTTATGGTGCAGAATCTTAAGATTTTACACACAACTTGATGCTCCCACACTTAATGAGCATATTAAGTCTTTTTATGCTCTCGATAAAAAAAAAAGCTTTTTCAATCATTTAAACAATTCCATTATGTAGTGAGGGGTTGCCATACTTGAAACCACAATTCTTTTGCTCAATGTTAGTTCGTTTAGAGTTTAAATCACTTAAGTTATCAGGCTTTAATATTTAAAAAGGCATAGAGCTTGTATGCTGTCCATGACTAAATATGTTATCTTTTTTTTTTTTCCCCCATCTGTGATATTGTTTCTGGATCTGTAAAATGTTTGTTTCCTTAGGACAGATTTGCCTTTGTCTTTAACCCTTTCACTGTCGAGACCCCTGCTCACAAACTTGCTCTCAGTGTCGAAGAATTTAAAAAAAAAAAATTCTTATGAAATGACAGAGAATCTTTTCCCGGTGGTAATGACACCAAAAGTACAAAATTTTATGGAAAACTTACAGAATTACGCTCTTGCAAAGTTAGCAGTCTAGGCGATGTTTATACGTCGGCGATTTCGCCCACTTTGAGCCCTATTTTCAGCTAATTCCATTGTTCCAGTCAACCAAACTCATAGCTGTTTTGCCAGAACTCCATTTGTTCTATCGATTGAGTACAAGAAACCGCCCATTTACCAATTTCAACTACCCAATAAAGTGATCAGAAATTGGTAATTCGGCCAATTTCATACACAATTCGAGTAAGGCCAATTTCAAAATAGGGTCCAGAATTAATAATACAAACATTCCTAGGACTAAAATAATGTTTTTCTCTCTTCATTAGTCATGTCTCCAAACCTTTCTTATATTACGCTTGCTTTCCATTTTGAATTTTTATTCATAGAAAAAATAGAAGATTTACTGTTATGTAGACTACTGCATTATGTAAAAATGGTATAAATGCTAGGGTGTTGGGGAGAGGGGTGGGATTAAATTATGGAGAATTAAATGCAAAATGGGAGTTGACACAGTTACTTTTTGCTGATGATACTGTGCTTATGGGAGATTCTAAAGAAAAGTTGCAAAGGTTAGTGGATGAGTTTGGGAGAGTGTGTAAAGATAGAAAGTTAAAAGTGAACATAGATAAGAGTAAGGTGATGAGGGTATCAAACGATTTAAATAAAGAAAAATTTGATATCACATTGGAGAGAGGGATTATGGAAGAAGTAAATGTTTTCAGATATTTGGGAGTTGACGTGTCAGCGGATGGGTTTATGAAGGATGAGGTTAACCATAGAATTGATGAAGGAAAAAAGGTGAGTGGTGCATTGAGGTATCTGTGGAGACAAAAAACGTTATCCATGGAGGCAAAGAAGGGAATGTACGAAAGTATAGTGGTACCAATACTCTTATATGGGTGTGAAGCATGGGTTGCAAATGCTGCAGCGAGGAGGCGGCTGGAGGCAGTGGAGATGTCCTGTCTAAGGGCAATGTGTGGTGTAAATATTATGCAGAAAATTCGGAATGTGGAAATTAGGAGAAGGCGTGGAGTTACTAAAAGTATTTGTCAGAGGGCTGAAGAGGGGTTGTTGAGGTGGTTTGGTCATTTAGAGAGAATGGATCAAAGTAGAATGACTTGGAGAGCGTATAAATCTGTAGGGGAAGGAAGGCGGGGTAGGGGTCGTCCTAGAAAAGGTTGGAGGGAAGGGGTAAAGGAGGTTTTGTGGGCGAGGGGCTTGGACTTCCAGCAAGCGTGTGTGAGCGTGTTAGATAGGAGTGAATGGAGACGAATGGTTTTTGGGACATGACGAGCTGTTGGAGTGTGAGCAGGGTAACATTTTGTGAGGGGATTCAGGGAAACCAGTTAATTGATTTAGTTGGACTTGAGTTCTGGAAATGGGAAGTACAATGCCTGCACTTTAAAGGAGGGGTCTGAGATAGTGACAGCTGGGAGGGACTTTTCTCAGCTGTCGTATCTGAGCTCCTCTGCAAAGACAGTGATTATGTATGAGTGTGGTGAAAGTGTTGAATGATGATGAAAGTATTTTCTTTTTGGGGATTTTCTTTCTTTTTGGGTCACCCTGCCTCGGTGGGAGACGGCCGACTTGTTGAAAAAAAAAAAAAAAAAAATATCAGCGCAATTGTGAAAGCATATTAGACCCACTAGTTTACGTGACGTGATTTGTTTATTCATGAACATCGGCAAAAATCAAACATTTCCGCTTTTTTAGCTCAATTTCAAGGTACTTTTAGTCCGTATAATATTCAAAATCATCTCTATTTCTGTAATATATCTTCCATTCTATCAAATGAGACCAAGAAAACGAGAATACAACCATAAATACCATACAAAAATACACCGCAAAGTTGCTGTTTTAAACCAAAAACACGGTCAGCAGTTTTTTCTCATGCACTGCGTGCTGCAGGATTTTATTTTATACTGCACACTGACCATTCAGACCCATTCTCTCATATGTAGGCATACCAGCTTTCTCCCACAAGATTTGAAGCCACTAGAATTTTGGTGTAATATTATGGGACCGACACTGGCTTGCAAGCTGTAATATTACGGGACCGACAGTAAAAGGGTTAAAATCCGTTAGTCAATGGTTAGAAAGATTGTGATAATCATTAAAAAGCTTAATGTGGTTTTGACAGTGCTAATAACAATTTGTTATAAAAGCTTTTCAGGTTTGTTGATTGGCAAACTTGTAGCTTTCATTAGGGTTAGCTTGACTCTGAACTGGATAAAATTTTGACAAGGTTTGTATGTTGAATAGGCAAAAGGATGTTGACTGAACAATGGATTATCACATATTTTCATGTAATTCTTAAAATTTATATGTTAAACTTCAGTTGTCTTTCATAGGTTTAACTAAAATTAAGGTTTTATGCAATAATCTTACTGTTTCTCTGTTGAAAGTGCATATTTCTTCTAAAATGTATTATAAGGCATTGACATTAAAACTTGCAATATAATCACTGAGGAATGTTGTTCATAATTTAGTCAAGTTTTAGGTTTTTGTTCATTATATGTTAAGTATTGCCCTCTTACAGCATTGCTGTTAGATTATGAATTGGTGAAGGGCACTTGATATTTAGGAGCCTTATTATTATGGAGTGTTGTTGTGTGAATACAACTTGCCATGGAATCACTCACTTGTAAGTTTGCTCTTCTCTTTGTGAGTGCTCCTTTCATTCTATCCTATATACGTGTATATATATATATATAGTATATATAACTTTTTTTTAAATAGAATGAAAGACCAGAGGCCATTCTCTGACTTTGCCATTGTAATTTATTTTATTTTATTTTACTATATATTTCAATGAAGATGGGGAAGAGTTTATTTTTCAGTGTTTACTAAAAACAATCATTTACAATGGCTAATGATTTGAGAGCTGCTGGTTGTGGTAAAACAAATGTAAAATATGAAGCAGCGTAGCCAAGCTATCCACACTTTCTTGGAAACCAGCTTTATTAATCAGCAACTCTTCTTTCTTTCTCCCTTACAGCATTGGGCCAGGTTTCACCTCTGGTCGGCAACTACGTTCATGGCAACTATACCTGTACGTAACTCAGCATATGGGTAGTATATATGTATATACAAACACACTCAAGTGAAATGAGAATTTTAGTAACTTATAGCTAGTGTCAGCCACATGCGCTTGCGACGCGCTTTAGGGCAAGCATTCTGCGTGCGCTAGCAAGCCCACGCTTGGGTATTGCGTTGCATTGAGGAGAACTGCAAACAGGTATGGTAAACTTGGATTATTCATCCTGTCTCAGATATTCTTCGACTTGCAGCACAAATATATGGATGCACAACTGTGTCCTATTTCTTTAATTCATGCCATCGTAGTTCATTAGTAGTGATTGTGCTGCATGTCCAGGAACATCTGAGGGGTATTGTAATAAGAATATTAAAATGGCTTTCCTTCCAGATGGTAGAGCATTTCTCTTGTCCTCTGTCTCCTTTTCCTTTCATAGTATAAAAGCCCTAACCTCATGGACTGACTTGTTTCACCCCCCTCCTCCTGTCTTGAAGCTTTGATTATGGCAAGTCAGTTTTATTGAGGGTGCAGCAGTGTATGTTTGCACAGTATTACAATATTAAACTGAGGCTACTTGTTATGTTTTCAAAAAAGCTTTCAGCCATTTGTTTTCCAGTTTGAGGAGACAGGGAAGAAGAGACATGCTCAGTATTCTCATTCACATGTGCGCATTCTGCGTTGGCGCTAGGCAAAGTTAGACAGGGCGCATCTGCGAATTTTATATTTTCAGACACTCCCTTCCCCTTGCAGCTGCAGCTGCTTATAGCTATGTGGCTGATGTTAGGCCCCCTTTCAAGTGTCTGGAGCTGCTCTTGAAATATTCTTCTTTTTTTTTTTAATAACCTTACAGTTGGATGAGCCTCTCTCACCAGGTGTAATTATTTTGATTCTACCATTGCTTTTAAGTACTAAGGCTCTTAGATAAGCAAGAGCAGGACATTGTTGGCTGCTCTGAATGATATATAAGCGTGATTTAACCCAAAAGCGCTGAGTTGCGTGTAGTGAGTGGTTACCATTTGCATCGTCACTGCAGGGTTCAGTAAGGGATGGCGCGAGGTATTTATGTCTGGCGACCAGGAGCCATGGATCTTCAGGGGAGGACTGACCGCCGAATTTCAAGTATGTATAAATATAACTTGGGGTAGGCTTGAATGGAAATCCTGATGATTATACAGAAAGCCTCTCCACTGATATCAAAATCTAATGTGAAACATTGTCTTTGCACTTTGCTATTAAAACAAAAATAGAAGAATACAATCAGGGATTTCACCTTGCCTTACCTCATGTGCGCTGCGCTGCCTTGCAACCTGAGTACCACTTTTCTAGAATGGATTTAAAATGGTCTTAAAAGTAGGTAGCTTTTGCAGGTACAAGAGGAAACAGAAGAAGAATTTTCGTGATGAGGTCGCCATCAGCCGCGCTTCAGCGTTTTACCAACAGCTGCGCTTCAGCATTTTTCCATGTTTTATATATCATAGGTTTCGTGCAGCCTAATCTAGATTGAAGTGAGTAAATGTATTTTGATACTGTGTAAGTGAAAATGTGGTACTTAGGTACTCTTTCTTGTCCTACTCTGGGATGAGTCGATATACACCAGTAATTGTTCGCTAATGGTGGGGGAAGTAAATCAAGCTAATGTACAGTGACTCCTGGTAACACTGTTACTTGCTGAAGTTTCATAGCAAGCTTTGATAAAGTAATGGGCAGTTTCTGATATAAATGAACACAGGCATCCTAACTGGAGTATCAACTTATCCCTATCCGTAGTTTTTAGTGACACAGAACTTACAGTTTTTGCATTGCCCACAGCGGCTCATACCTGTAGATGCGAGCAACGACCTCTTTGTGTACAAAGCTCCAGAGGTACCAACAAAGCACAGCTATTGCATCCGGCCATACCTTCCTGAAGATAAACCTAAAGTTTATAGTCTAATTCTTCGAACATCAGATGATCGAAGAGATGGTACTGCTTTGTATTCTGCCCATCCAGACTTGCCGGGTGACTTGTGAGTAAAGAATACACATTTCTGGTACTTGCATGCCCCTATATTCGATTTGAATACTGTTAATTCCATCTTGTCTTGTTTTCAGTTTGTATTTTTGGATTTAATTAATATCCATATCAGGAGGAAAAGTTGGGCCTGTCTATATGGTTTTTAGTTGTTTTTTCCTTAACTTTATCATCTTGAGAATGCATCCTCACATTGGCTTTCATCTTGAAACACCTCACTTGTCTCAGAAAAAGAAGTTTGGCATTGTAATTATACAGTGTAACCCCTAGTTTCCCACTTAAAAAATTGGGAGTACAGTGGAACCCCGAATATCGGCCGCTGCGTTTATCGGCCAAATCGTATTTAGGCCGGTTTTTAGGCCGAAATTTTGCTCCGTGTTTCAGCCGGTGCCTCACAAATCGGCCATAGATGCATCAGCCCACCGGGACACTGCACTTAGGTGAGTCAGTCTCCCTGTGTCTCTCGGTGAGAAGCCATAATGTCACGTATGTTAGTCTATTTCAGACCCCCAAAAATACACTTGCAACAGCACTTACGAAAATACACTTACATAAATGTTCGAGTTTGGAGATGCACGAAAACCGAGGGACCACTGTACACGTAATCCATTGCTTTTTGAGCTTGTTTATTAAGTGCGACTGAAATAAGCCACCATGGGCCTAAAGAAACTTCCTAATGCCAGCCCTTTGGTAATGAAAGGGAGAAACACAATAGAATTGAAGAAAGAAATTGTAGAAAAATATGAAAGTGGTGTGCATGTGCTCCATTGGTTGAGGCAGCAGTGGAGGCAGTAGCGTCAGTACACCCGTTGCTACTATTCAGTGAACAACCCGCGCTGTAAATCTGAATTTTCACGCAGATAGGGCTTTGATACCTGAAGTCCTTATGGAGGGGGATTCCCCTTCCAAACAATAATCAGTCCTCCCTCTCTCCTCCTCCCTGTCTTCCATACGCCAACAAGAGTCTTCAATAAAGGTACAGTAGGCCCTCATTTAGCACGGTAGTTACGTTCCTGAAAACGTCGTGTTAGTTAAAATCGTGTTAGATAATTAAAAGAACTTATGGGAAAAATAGGGTTACGTTCCTGAGAGTCCCCAAAAAGCCAAACAAGTTTTTTTTAGACCAACAGATCTTACAAATATAAAAGAGAATATGTAATTGTAGTTCATTATCGTGATGTATTATATTGTTTTTACTGCTTAAGACTACAAATGTAACAGAAATAATAGTATTTACCTTAAATTGTGGGTGCTGATGTTTGTGGATGATTGTGAAGAGAGTGGAGAGTTATGCTGTGGCCCTACTGGGCTGAGGTGGATAGTAGAGGTTCTGGAACTGAAGTCGATGGTTGTACTGAGTGTTTCTAACTTTAATAAAGTCATTCAGTAAGTCAGTCAGTCAAGTCATTCAGTAAGTCAGTCAAGTCATTCAGTAAGTCAGTCAAATCATTCAGTAAGTCAGTCAAGATGAATATTCAGTAAGTCAGTCAAGTCATTCAGTAAATCAGTCAGTCAAGTCGTTCAGTAAGTCAGTCAAGTCATTCAGTAAATCAGTCAGTCAAGTCGTTCAGTAAGTCAGTCAGTCAAGTCGTTCAGTAAGTCAGTCAGTCAAGTCGTTCAGTAAGTCAGTCAGTCAAGTCGTTCAGTAAGTCAGTCAGTCAAGTCGTTCAGTAAGTCAGTCAGTCAAGTCGTCAGTAAGTCAGTCAGTCAAGTCGTCAGTAAGTCAGTCAGTCAAGTCGTTCAGTAAGTCAGTCAGTCAAGTCGCTTCAGTAAGTCAGTGCAGTCAGTCAAGTCGCTCAGTAAGTCAGTCAAGTCATAAGTCGCTCGAGTAAGTCAGTCAGTCAAGTCGCTCAGTAAGTCAGTCAGTCAAGTCGCTTCAGTAAGTCAGTCAGTCAAGTCGTTCAGTAAGTCAGTCAGTCAAGTCGTTCAGTAAGTCAGTCAGTCAAGTCGTTCAGTAAGTCAGTCAGTCAAGTCGTTCAGTAAGTCAGTCAGTCAAGTCGTTCAGTAAGTCAGTCAGTCAAGTCGTTCAGTAAGTCAGTCAGTCAAGTCGTTCAGTAAGTCAGTCAGTCAAGTCGCTTCAGTAAGTCAGTCAGTCAAGTCGCTTCAGTAAGTCAGTCAGTCAAGTCCGCTCAGTAAGTCAGTCAGTCAAGTCGTTCAGTAAGTCAGTCAGTCAAGTCGTTCAGTAAGCAGTCAGTCAAGTCGTCAGTAAGTCAGCAGTCAAGCGTCAGTAAGTCAGCAGTCAAGTCGTCAGTAAGTCAGTCAGTCAAGTCGCTCAGTAAGTCAGTCAGTCAAGTCGTTCAGTAAGTCAGTCAGTCAAGCGTCAGTAGTCGTCAGTCAGTCAGTAGTCAGTCAGTCGCTCAGTAAGTCAGTCAGTCAAGTCGTCAGTAAGTCAGTCAGTCAAGTCGTTCAGTAAGTCAGTCAGTCAAGTCGTTCAGTAAGTCAGTCAGTCAAGCGCTCAGTAAGTCAGTCAGTCAAGTCGCTCAGTAAGTCAGTCAGTCAAGTCGCTCAGTAAGTCAGTCAGTCAAGTCGCTCAGTAAGTCAGCAGTCAAGTCGCTCAGTAAGTCAGCGTCAAGCGTTCAGTAAGTCAGCAGTCAAGTCGTCAGTAAGTCAGTCAGCAGTCGTCAGTAAGTCAGTCAGTCAAGTCGTCAGTAAGTCAGTCAGTCAAGTCGCTCAGTAAGTCAGTCAGTCAAGTCGCTCAGTAAGTCAGTCAGTCAAGTCGTCCAGTAAGCGTCAGTCAAGCGTCAGTAGTCAGTCAGTCAAGTCGCTCAGTAAGTCAGTCAGTCAAGTCGCTCAGTAAGTCAGTCAGTCAAGTCGTCTCAGTAAGTCAGTCAGTCAAGCGTCCAGTAAGTCAGCTCAGTCAAGTCGCTCAGTAGTCAGTCAGTCAAGTCGTTCAGTAAGTCAGTCAGTCAAGTCGTTCAGTAAGTCAGTCAGTCAAGTCGTTCAGTAAGTCAGTCAGTCAAGTCGTTCAGTAAGTCAGTCAGTCAAGTCGTTCAGTAAGTCAGTCAGTCAAGTCGTTCAGTAAGTCAGTCAGTCAAGCGCGTAAGTCAGTCAGTCCGCGTCAGTAAGTCAGTCAGTCAAGTCGTCAGTAAGTCAGTCAGTCAAGTCGTTCAGTAAGTCAGTCAGTCAAGTCGTCAGTAAGTCAGTCAGTCAGCGTTCAGTAAGTCAGCAGTCAAGTCGTTCAGTAAGTCAGTCAGTCAAGCGCTCAGTCAAGTCAGTCAGTCAAGTCGTCAGTAAGTCAGTCAGTCAGTCGTCAGTAAGTCAGTCAGTCAAGTCGTTCAGTAGTCAGTCAGTCGCGTCGTAGTCAGTCAGTCAAGTCGTCAGTAGTCAGTCAGTCAAGTCGTTCAGTAAGTCAGTCAGTCAAGCGTTCAGTAAGTCAGTCAGTCAAGTCGTCAGTAAGTCAGTCAGTCAAGTCGTCAGTAAGCGTCAGTCAAGTCGTCAGTAAGTCAGTCAGTCAAGTCGTCAGTAAGTCAGTCAGTCAAGTCGTCAGTAAGTCAGTCAGTCAAGTCGCTCAGTAAGTCAGTCAGTCAAGTCGCTAGTCGTCAGTCTCAGTAGTCAGTCAGTCAAGCGTCAGTAAGTCAGTCAGTAAGTCAGTTCAAGTCAGTATCAGTCAGTAAGTCATAATCAGTTCAGTAAGTCAGTCAATCATTCAGTAAGTCAGTCAAATCATTCAGTAAGTCAGTCAAATCATTCAGTAAGTCAGTCAAATCATTCAGTAAGTCAGCAATCATTCAGTAAGTCAGTCCAGTCAGTCAGTAAGTTAGTCACACAAACTTATGTTTACATCTTTTATGTGTACAAAGTAACACTTCATTACAGCCACAGGTTACGTCTTGTCTAATATCTTTGTTTTCTTCGTTAATTCTAAGACTTAATAAATGCTTATACCTTTTCTTGCCACTTTGAGCAACACTGCTATGCCTACTGGGTGACATGATTGCTTGGCAGATACAAGATATAGTAATTTAAAGATCAAAACACAATTCACTCTCTCTTATTCTTCACAAACAGCTGGCCTTACGCGTATGGAATACGAATGCTGGGATGGTGGGGTGTTGTGGGGGGGTAGCATGGGAAGGCGGGTGGTCTCCCCAGCTGTTCCACAACATTAGCACCGGCCGCTTGAGGGAATGGTTATTTGTTTTTTCTTCCTGCAAACTGTAAGTAAGTTTACAGGTATCCCTCAACTTTCACGTTTTCTACTTTCGCGGGCTACACACATTCGCGAATTCCCGGCCGCCAAATTCCCAGCCGCCAAATTCCCACCCACCAAATCATATTTAAGTTTCCCACCACCCAAGCGTCCCTACTACCTTTCCTCTGACCCGGCAGCCAGCCCCCACACCACTCACTGAGTGTTTTCTTCATTCATTATTTGTTATTAAACTACAGTATGACATGTATGTAGTACTATATAGTACAATATTTTACTGTGTTTTCATGCGTTTTATGATTGCTCATGGTTCAATAAGTTAAGGAAGCAGTAAGTAATGAATGTACTAAATAAAGGTTATCTATCTATTACATTTATTCCAATGATATCAGAAACATGATAAATACTTAGAACTGTAATAAAGATGCTGAAATGAATAATATATGCCATATTATATGAGGGGTAAGAGAGCAGGCAGGCCGCCACCATATATGAGATGTTTACATCAGGGTAAACATGCCTAAATCACTCTTGTCGTAAGAACAATTGATCTGGAGCACTTTAAATGTTATCAGTATTTGGTAGCTGACATTTAGAGCACTCCACAGCAATTATTATTAATTATTATAATTATTATTAATATTAATATTATTATTTTCTTACAATATATTGTAGTTAAATAATAATAATAATAATAATAAATAATTGCTGTGGAGTGCTCTAAATGTCAGCTACCAAATACTGATAACATTTAAAGTGCTCCAGATCAATTATTATAAATTATTATTATTCTAAAAACAATAAATGCTATTTTTGCCTTTGTTCTTACGACAAGAGTGATTTAGGCATGTTTACCCTGATGTAAACATCTCATATATGGTGGCGGTCTGCCTGCTCTGTTACCCCTCATATATTATGGCATATATTATTCATTTCAGCATCTTTATTACAGTTCTAGGGTATTTATCATGTTTCTGATATCAATTTGGAATAAATGTAATAGATAGATAACCTTTATTACTAATATTAGTGTAATTACACAACATTTTATTAGCACTAAGGCTAACATCCAATACCCATGGCGACTCACCAGACACTGAATGTTACTGCGCCTCTCCCTCCCTCCAATAGCTCCTCCCACTTCGTAATGATGTTAGATGGTGAATTTAATGTATTTTTCTGTAAGCTTAACTCGTTGTATGTGTATTTTACTTTTTTATTGTTTTCTGTAATATACGAGTTATGCAAATTAAAATAGTTATGAAGTTGGAGTTTCATTTTTTGTTCTAATGTATACATATTTAATTCAACATTTGGCATCATTACAAAGTGGGCGGAGCTACAGCAGAGGGAGAAGAAGCAGTGTGTCAGTAACTTGATTCCCCATGACACTTCACAACACTATAAAATACTATTGTATAATTATACTATTACAGGCCTCCCTCCACAGCCAGCTCATGTCAAAATAACATGTATATAGTACATTATTTTAAGATGTTTATATGTGTTTTACGATTGTTCATGGTTCAATAGGTTAAGGAAGCAGTATTGTATTATATTTCCCTACAATATATTGGGGCACCAAACATTAGCGATTTTTCAACATTCACGAGGCTCTTGATCCCCTAACCCTCGCGAATGTTGAGGGATACCTGTATTCAGGTATACACAGATACAGTTACAAAGATTATCATACATAACAGCATATGTGTAGAGAACCTAGGATAACCCAAACTTTGGGTTATCCTAGGTTCTCTAGGATAACTGGGTTATCCTAGGTTCTCTAGGATAACACTTTGGGTTATCCTAGGTTCTCTACACATATGCTGCTATGGATGATAATCAATGTAACTATCTCTGTATACCTGAATAAACTTAGTTTGTGGGAAGGAAAAACAAATTCCCTTTTCCTCAATGCACGAGGATTCTTAGAACGGTAAATAACCATGGGCTTACACTTGAAATCACCTGATGCATTACCCAAAAGGAGCAAGGTGAAGCGATCCTTTGCTGTCTTGAAGCCTGGTGCACTTTTCTCTTGCTGACTGATATAAGTTCATGTTGGCATTTTCTTCCAGAAAACACTTGTCTCGTCAGCATTAAACACTTGTTGTGGCTCATAGCCACCCTCAGTAGGACCCCCACTGACTCAATGGTTTAACCTACCGCAGGCGACCGCGCGCTCAAAATTTTTCCCCTCCAGCGAATCGCGTAATATAAGGTTTACGTCGTGTTAGATAAAAATGTGCCGCAATTCTTCAAACGCGGAACATAGTCGTGCTAAATGAGGGTCTACTGTATGTAATAATGATTTAAATGTTCATTTACAGTGGACCCCTCGGTTTCGTTATTTTTTTCGTTCCAGAATGCTGTTCAAGTGCCATTACCAAACGAATTTATTCCCATAAGGAATAATGTAAAGTAGACTAGTCCTTTTAGACCCCAAAAATACACTTACAAAAGCATTTAAAAAATACACTTACATAAAAGGGCGAGTTTGGAGCAGGACGAACACCGGGGGTCCACTGTATATGTAAATGTCATTGTTTTGTGTATGTAAAACAAGAGTTAAACTTTACAAATTTTTTTTTTTATTATTTTTGGGTGTCTGGAATGGATTAATTGTATTTATGTACATTAATTCTTATGGGAAATATCGCTTCGAATTTAGGCCGACCTTCTGAAACGGATTACAGTTGATATTCGGGGTTCCACTGTATAATTTCAAAGCCTTCTGGAGCAATGACGAATTTGGCACATGTGTAAAATCTTATGAAGGTACTAGAATTATTTTTTTTTTTTTTTTACAATAACTTATTTTAAACATGCATAGAGTAATACTGCATAACTATTGTTTCTTTTTCATTAATTTGGCCTCTAGTAGTTACTGTAATGGCCACTAAATGAAAAACACGAGCAAAATTTCTACCGTGACCAGCTTTAAAAAAAAAAGTTCACTGTATCTAGATGTAATTAACATATAATAATAAAATTAGCTAGAGGAATTTCATTCAGAAATAGGAAATAAAAATTCAGTCCCTAATACAGAATTAAAATACAAAGTCATACAAAAAAGGAATGCATATAAATGAGTCTCAAGAGCTGGAGCTCAGCCTCTGCAGTCTCGAATAGGCAATTATAATTTCTTTTAAGTCACCAGCTGTCTCCTGCCAAGGCAAAGTGACCGAAACAAAAAATCGCAAATACTCATTGAATTGCTGTCATCATAATCAGATGTGTCCAACTTCATTCCCCATCCCTCCTTCAGAGTGCAGGCACTGCCTTTCCCGCCTCTAGCGCTCTAGTCTGGCTACCCGATTTTCCTGAATCCTTCCATAAAAGTTATCTTGCTCATATTCCAACAATATGTTCATTGAAAACTACTTGACTCCACCCACTCAAATTTGCTCGCACAAGCCTGCTGGATGTTCAAGTCCCTAAAAATCAGTCTCTTGTACCCTCTCCCTCCAACTATTCTTACCCCTCCTACCTTCCACTCCAGATTTATACACTGTCTTAGTCAACCTATCTATTTCCATCCTCTGCATGCCCAAACTGCCTCAGCAGCCCCTCTGAATTACGCATAATCTTGGTCACCCTTACATCACCTCTTCTGTTTTAGGTTCTATATTCTCTGCATGATATTAGTACCACATGTTGCTCTCAAACATCTCCATTACCTCTAGCCCCTTTCCCCCCTTTTCACTGCAGGATCAAAACCCATCCCTCGTTCCTATATAAAAATGTTGGTAGGTATTGCCTTTTTTTTTTTTACGTGCAAGTTCCGACCTCAGTTACAGAAATTGAGGGATCAGACACAGTGCATTAAATCACCATTGTACCAATAAGTCTTCACTTCATAGAGTATTTCAATGAGCAGATTTATCACTTTCACAAATGCCTTGGCTGCTGTAACAATGGCACTAGCATTTCTGCCACTCACCTTAACATTAGGCAGATTTGGTTTTAAACCTCTACTTTTGCTTATTTTTTCCTAAAACATAGAGGTTCAGAACTTTTTCTTATCCTAAAACTGCAACTCATTCTCTTCTGACATTGGTACAACCATGAATTGTGTGATAACAGTGGGTGTTATTGCATGGGCCCAATATTATCTTTTTTCTTTTCCTAGTTTTTACTTTATTTTTTAGGTTTGTTTTTCATTTATAAACATAACCTAGTTTTCTGTGAACACTAATTGTGTTATTTGTTTTAGTACTCAAATTTTATCACTCAAAATTCCACAAAACAGTAGAAAGTTGAAAGTGAACATAGATAAGAGTAAGGTGATGAGGGTATCAAACGATTTAAATAAAGAAAAATTGGATATCACATTGGAGAGAGGGATTATGGAAGAAGTAAATGTTTTCAGATATTTGGGAGTTGACGTGTCAGCGGATGGGTTTATGAAGGATGAGGTTAACCATAGATTTGATGAAGGAAAAAAGGTGAGTGGTGCATTGAGGTATCTGTGGAGACAAAAAACGTTATCCATGGAGGCAAAGAAGGGAATGTACGAAAGTATAGTGGTACCAACACACTTATATGGGTGTGAAGCAAGGGTTGCAAATGCTGCAGCGAGGAGGAGGCTGGAGGCAGTGGAGATGTCCTGTCTAAGAGCAATGTGTGGTGTAAAGATTATGCAGAAAATTCGGAATGTGGAAATTAGGAGAAGGTGTGGAGTTACTAAAATTATTTGTCAGAGGGCTGAAGAGGGGTTGTTGAGGTGGTTTGGTCATTTAGAGAGAATGGATCAAAGTAGAATGACTTGGAGAGCGTATAAATCTGTAGGGGAAGGAAGGCGGGGTAGGGGTCGTCCTAGAAAAGGTTGGAGGGAAGGGGTAAAGGAGGTTTTGTGGGCGAGGGGCTTGCACTTCCAGCAAGCATGTGTGAGCGTGTTAGGAGTGAATGGAGACGAATGGTTTTTGGGACATGACGATCTGTTGGAGTGTGAGCAGGGTAACATTTTGTGAAGGGATTCAGGGAAACCAGTTAATTGATTTAGTTGGACTTGAGTCCTGGAAATTTTAAGTATAATGCCTGCACTTTAAAGGAGGGGTCTGGGATAGTGACGGCTGGGAGGGACTATTCTCAGCTGTCGTATCTGAGCGCCTCTGCAAAGACAGTGATTATGTATGAGTGTGGTGAAAGTGTTGAATGATGATGAAAGTATTTTCTTTTTGGGTCACCCTGCCTCGGTGGGAGACGGCCGACTTGTTGAAAAAAAAATACACTAAACTGACAATGTTTGTCTGCTTTGGTTTTTGACTGTTTATAATATGTATGTGTAAACTATGTACAGTTGCTGTAGATGCTATTACAGTTTTTGTTGTGCGTGTGTGTGTTGTGTGTACATGTGTGTACTCACCTAGTTGTGGTTGCAGGGGTTGAGTCACAGCTCCTGGCCCTGCCTCTTCACTGGCCGCTACTGGGTTACTTTTCCTGCTCCATGAGCTTTATCATACCTCTTCTTAAAGCTATGTATGTATCCTGCCTCCACTACATCACTTCCCAGACTACTCCACTTCCTGACCACTCTGTGGCTAAAGAAATACTTATTAACATCCCTGTGATTCATCTAAGTCTTCAACTTCCAACTGTGACCCCTTGTTGCTGTGTTCCATCTCTGGAACATTGTGTGTCTGTCCACCGTGTCGATTCCTCTCAGTATTTTATATGTCGTTATCATATTCCTCCTCTCTCTCCTGTCACCCAATGTCGTCAGGTCGATTTCCCTTAACTTCTCATAGGACATACCCCTTAGCTCCGGGACTAGTCTTGTTGCAAACCTTTGCACTTTCTCTAGTTTTTTTACGTGCTTGGCTAGGTGTGGATTCCAAACTGGTGCTGCATACTCTAATATGGACCTAACATACACAGTGTACAGGGTCCTGAACGATTCCTTATTAAGATGTCGGAATGCTGTTCTTAGGTTTGCTAGGCACCCATATGCCGCAGCAGTTATTTGGTTGTTGTGCTCATCAGATGTGCCCGGTGTTATACTTACCCCAAGATCTTTTTCCTTGAGTGAGGTTTGTAGTCTCTGGGCCCCTAGACTGTACTACTCCGTCTGCGGTCTTCTTTGCCCTTCCCCAATCTTCATGACTTTGCACTTGGTGGGGTTGAACTCCAAGAGCTAGTTGCTGGACCAGGCCTGCTTCTTTGTAGTTCTGCCTGGTCCTCGTCCAACTGGATTTTTCTCATCAACTTCACATCATCTGCAAACAGGGACACTTCGGGGTCTATTCCTTCCATCATGTCATTCACAAATACCAGAAACAGCACCGGTCCTAGGACTGACCCCTGTGGAACCCCCCTCGTCATAGCCGCCCACTCTGACACTTCGCCACATACCATGACTCTGTTGTCTTCCTGACAGGTATCCCTAATCCATTGTAGTGTCTTCCCTGTTATTCCTGCCTGTTCCTCCAGCTTTTGCACTAATCTCTTGTGTGGAACTGTCAAATGCCTTCTTACAGTCCAAGAAAATGCAATCTATCCACCCCTCTCTCTTGTTTTACTGCTGTCACCCTATCATAGAACTCCAGTGGGTTTGTGACACAGGATTTCCTGTCCCTGAAACCGTGCTGGCTGTTCCACCACTCTTCTGATAATCTTCTCCATGACTTTGCATACTATACATGTCAGTGACACTGGTTTGTAGTTTAATGCTTTGTGTCTGTCTTCTTTTTTAACCCTTTGGGGGTCGGTGCCGTACTAGTACGTACAGTGGTACCTCGAGTTACGATGGTCCCCAAAATCGCCCTTTTATGTAAGTTTATTTTTTTAAATGCTTTTGTAAGTATATTTTTGGGGGTGTAAAAGGACTAGTCTATTTTACATTATTCCTTATGGGGATAAATTCGTTTGGTAATGGCACTTGAACAGCATTCTCGAACGAAAAAATATCGTAACTCGAGGTACCACTGTACTTGTAAATTTTAGCGGCCTCAAATTAAGTGGGAAACGGCTGGTAGGCCTACATATGAAAGAATGGGTCTGTGTGCGCAGTATAAAAGAAATCCTGCATAATGAGAAAAAAAACTCCGACCATATTTTTTGTTTAAAACAGCGACTTTGCAGTCTATTTTCATATGGTATTTATGGTTGTATTCTCGTTTTCTTGGTCTCGTTTGATAGAATGGAAGATATATTTCAGAAATAGAGATAATTTTAATTGGTTTCACAATGACAAGTACCTTGAAAGTGAGCGCAAAGTAGTGAAAATGTTTGATTTTTGCCGATGTTCAAGAGTAAACAAATCACGCCATGCGTCCAATACACATCAACTGGTGAGTCTAATATTCTTGCACAAGTGCGCTGATATTATTTACACCGTTTTTACATTGATGCAATAGTATATAGTGTAACAGTAAATCTTCTAATTTTTGTGAGAATAAAAATTCAAAATGGAAAGCAAAAGTAATGTAAGAGGGGCCTGGAGACGTGACTAATGAACAGAGAAGATTTTATTTTAGTGCCAGGAATGTCTGCCTTGTTTATTCTGGACCCCATTTTGAAATTGGTATCATTTGAAATTTGTATGAAATTGGCCAAATTGCCAATTTCTGACCATTTTTGTGGGTAGTTGAAATTGGTAAATGGGCGGTTTCGTGTACTCAATCGATAGAAGAAATGGAGTTCTAGCGAAATAGCTATGGTTTTAGTAGACTGGAACATTGGAATTGGCCAAAAATAGGCCTCTAAAGTGGGCGAATTCGCAGATGCGTAAATATCATAGAGACCAATAACTTCGCGAGAGCATAATTCAACCAAATTTCATACTTTTGGTGTCGTTATGATCGTAAAAAGATTATCTATCATTTCATAAGAATTTTTTTTTTTTTTCCATAAAATTTTTGACCCTGAGAACAAGTTTGGGAGAGGGCCTGTTGACCCCCAAAGGGTTAAAAATTGGGACTACATTTGCTGTCTTCCATACCTCAGGTAGTCACCCTGTTTCAATAGATGTGTTGAGTATTGTTGTTAGGGGTATGAATAGCGCCTCTGCTCCCTCTCTCAGGACCCATGGAGAGATGTTATCCGGCCCCATCGCCTTCGAGGTATCTAGCTCACTTAGCAGCCTCTTCACTTCTTCCTCGGTTGTATGTATTATTGCGTATGGAGGGGCAAGAATGTTCCACTGATTAAATCTTGTGAAACCAGTTTGTATATTTGCTTTTGCCTAGGGGAAAACTCCAATGGCAACAAGGGTTTAGTG
This sequence comes from Cherax destructor, assembly GCA_009830355.1. Lineage (NCBI taxonomy): Eukaryota > Metazoa > Arthropoda > Malacostraca > Decapoda > Parastacidae > Cherax > Cherax destructor. Next base: position 166,318 of record WNWK01002989.1, read on the forward strand.
TGGCAAGTCGGACCGAAACGTCGTCGTAAGCTCCTCTCTTTTTATATGTGCGGGTTGTGTTGTCGTGTGGGTCTTGGGAGAGATATATAGGAGGTCAAAGATACTCCTCGTTGGATGGTTATGGTATATTTACAGTAAGTGAAAGGAGAGTCCCGCACACCGTCTGTCTCGCCTGTAGGTCTAACGTAGTGAGGCAGTCTGCCTATGATAGGCTGTGCACCTGCGCTGAGCCTCTGACGTCAGCGGGTACCGTGACGTCACACGCAAAGGGACCAGCTGTATAAAGATATACTAAACAAGTGTATCTATGATACTGACACGACAGTGTGTGTATTGTTCCAGTCACGGTATTGTGCCTTTTTTGTTATTTAAAGAGGCTTTCTTTGTTGTTAACCTTCTACTTTCTTTTAGGATAACCAAAACTCACTAGTAAAATCCTTGTTTTTTTTTTTTATTTTTTTATTAACACATCGGCCGATTCCCACCAAGGCAGGGTGGCCCGAAAAAGAAAAACTTTCATCATCATTCACTCCATCACTGTCTTGCCAGAAGGGTGTTTTACACTACAGTTATAAAACTGCAACATTTACACCCCTCCTTCAGAGTGCCGGCACTGTACTTCCCATCTCCAGAACTCAAGTCCGGCCTGCCGGTTTCCCTGAATCCCTTCATAAATGTTACTTTGCTCACACTCCAACAGCACGTCAAGTATTAAAAACCATATGCCTCCATTCACTCCTATCAAATACGCTCACACATGCTTGCTGGAAATCCAAGCCCTCGCACACAAAACTTCCTTTACCCCTCCCTCCAACCTTTCCTAGGCCGACCCCTACCCCGCCTTCCCTCCACTACAGATTTATACACTCTCGAAGTCACTCTGTCTCGTTCCATTCTCTCTACATGTCCAAACCACCTCAACAACCCCTCCTCAGCTCTCTGGACAATCGTTTTGGTAATCCCGCACCTCCTCCTAATTTCCAAACTCCGAATTCTCTGCATTATATTCACACCACACATTGACCTCAGACATGACATCTCCACTGCCTCCAGCCTTCTCCTCGTTGCAACATTCATCACCCATGCTTCACACCCATATAAGAGCGTTGGTATAACTATACTCTCATACATTCCCTCTTTACTTCCATGGACAAGGTTCTTTGTCTCCACAGACTCGAAGTGCTCCACTCACCCTTTTCCCCTCATCAATTCTATGATTCACCTCATCCTTCATAGACCCATCCGCCGACATGTCCACTCCCAAATATCTGAATACATTCACCTCCTCCATACTCTCTCCCTCCAATCTGATATCCAATCTTTCGTCACCTATTCTTTTTGTTATCCTCATCACCTTACTCTTTCCTATATTCACTTTCAATTTTCTTCTTTTACACACCCTACCAAATTCATCCACCAACCTCTGCAGCTTCTCTTCAGAATCTCCCAAAAGCACAGTGTCATCAGCAAAAAGCAACTGTGACAACTCTTTAATAATAATAAAACTTAGATGGGATCTTCATATCTCTATGAACTATAATCTTAATAAAGAGCATGAAATTACTTCTTTCCCTTTACACATAAAGGGTAGAATTACATATACAGCTATTGTTAGCAGAGTTAGACAATCAATATAAGACATGAAATATTTGATACGTTGCTAACAGAACTCATATCAATGTCTTCACAGACATTAAATTCAAATTATCCATACAGGAAGTTTCATCGATATTCTCACGCAAGGGATCAGAATATGAATAGAGAACTCTAGAAAACAGATCAGACTAAGTGTGAGAGTACAAGGCAGAGTACTACTCAGGAGTGAGTGGATGAACCTACTGACTGTACCAGTGAGCGGTAAGCTGATGTCAGGTTGGATCACGTGACTTGGCGGGAGACAGGCCAGTCCCTGAATTAGTAACCGGCACTCTAACTAGTGGTTTTCCACTACCTTATTATGAATGCCTAACAAAACACTTTTTTTCTCTCTCTCTCTCCTCAAGTCGGCCGTCTCCCACCGAGGCAGGGCGACCCAAAAAGAAAAAAAATCCCCAAAAAGAAAATACTTTCATCATCATCATTCAACACTTTCACCACACTCATACATAATCACTGTCTTTGCAGAGGCGCTCAGATATGACAGCTGAGAATAAGTCCCTCCCAGCTGTCACTATCCTAGACCCCTTCTTTAAAGTGCAGGCATTGTACTTCCCATTTCCAGGACTCAAGTCCAACTAAATCAATTAACTGGTTTCCCTGAATCTCTTCACAAAATGTTACCCTGCTCACACTCCAACAGCTCGTCAGGTCCCAAAAACCATTCGTCTAAATTCACTCCTATCTAACACGCTCACACATGCTTGCTGGAAGTCCAAGCCCCTCGCCCACAAAACCTCCTTTACCCCCTCCCTCCAACCTTTTCGAGGACGACAAAACACAATATAATATAATACAATATTTACTGTGGTGTTGAACATCATAAATCGTATACCATGGTACTTGTAGCGTTAGATAATATTATAAAGCAGACCTTGTCCATTTTAGCTATGAAAGGATAAGATCGCGATATAATATTAATTAGAAAACATTTGAACGTTTCTCAAATATAAAAGCACAATCTTAGTCAAAAGATGCAACAGTATTGTGTCCAACACTCAATGGGTACCACATTTCCCGTCTTTCTGGAGTCTCTTCTGTCTCCTGTGTGTGTGTGTGTGTGTCTGTGTCTGTGTGTCTGTATCTGTGTCCTCAAAATGTAATATTAGGCACATTGGTATCTTGCAAGACTTTCAAATGCTCAGAAAGGAAGGCATATGAAATGGAGCGAGTCTAGACCTATTTTTGAAGCAACCTATCCCTGAGCATGCAACAGCAGTGTGGAACCTTTGCGTAGCGAAAAGTAAGGCAAAACATGAGACAGTCTAGAGGAATGTCCAGACTGGCACTGGAACTTTAAGGGAATGAACTAAGAGGTGCTTAAACAATAGTAGTCAATGCTCAAATACAATAGGTAATTACACAAATAAAATATACCAGGTACTGGAAAGATTTAGGGAATAATTTGAGTTACTAAATGTTTAAGAAAGTTAGTGTTTTCATTCATTGGACAGGAAAGTATAACATCTTGTAGGAGTGAGGAAGAGCCAGATGCGAGTGTAGGGGACATGCAAGAGGCAGTGGGTAGAATGAAAGGGGGTTAAAGAAGCAGACATAGATAAAAACACCCAGCACACTTTTGTATCATTTGCAGATGACACTAAAATAAGCATGAAAGTCACTACGGTAGAAGACACTGAAAAATTACAGGAGGACATAAGCAGGGTCTTCCAGTGGGCAGTGGAGAACAACATGACGTTCAATGGTGATAAGTTTCAGCTGCTTAGGTATGGAAAAAATGAAGAACTCAAAAGGAACACTATATACAAAACGCAAGAGGGTCACCACATAGAACGAAAGGAACACGTTAAGGACTTGGGAATAATTATGTCTGCTGATCTGTCTTTTAAAGACCATAACAAGACAAAGATCACAACAGCCAGGAAGATGACAGGGTGGGTATTGAGAACTTTCAAAACAAGGGAAATAATGCCGATGGTGACACTCTTCAAATCGCTAGTGCTCCCTCACTTAGAATACTGCTCTGTGCTGACGGCCCCGTTCAGGGCAGGAGAAATATCAGAGCTGGAACAAATTCAGAAATCGTTTACCGCTCACATTGAGCCATTGAAACATCTAAATTATTGGGAATGCCTTCAAGTCTTGAACATGTACTCATTGGAGAGGAGGAGAGAGAGATACATGATAATATATACTTGGAAAGTACTTGAGGGCCTGGTCCCAAATCTGCACACTGCCATAACAACATACTGGAGTGAGAGATATGGTAGAAAGTGTAAAATAAACCCATTGAGGAGCAGGGGTGCAGTGGGGACAATACGGGAGCACTGTATTAACATCCAGGGTCCCAGACTATTCAACATCTTACCAGAAGATATCCGAAACATCGCTGGAACCAGTGTAGAAGCCTTCAAGAGGAAACTGGACAAGTATCTTCATCGGGTGCCAGATCAACCAGGCTGTGATGAATATGTGGGGCAGCGGGCCTCCAGCAGCAACAGCCTGGTTGACCAGGCAAACACCAGACGAGCCTGGCCCATGGCCGGGCTCAGAGAGTAGATACTCTCGAAACTCTTCAAAGGTATATCAAAGGTATCAAGACAGAATTGTTTATAAAGTTGGTGGGGATATTGTTTTGGAATGGTTGGTGTATTTGTTTGATGCATATATAAAAGTGGGGGAGGGTACCTAGGGATTGATAGAGAGCATAAATTGTTCGTTGTATTAGGGAAAAAGAGGAAAAAAGGTAGTTCAGGAATTATAAAGGAATAAGTCTGTTGAGTATATTGGGTAGTATATGGTAGTTATTGAAAGAGGAACAAGGAAGTTTTAGGTAGGGTAGTTGGTGCATGAAGCAAGTGTTTACATTGAAACAAATGAATGATACAGTGGACCCTCGGATATTGGCTATTCCGGGTATCAGCCAATTTGGATTTTGGCTGCTTTTTTGGCCGAAATTCTATCCTGGATTTCAGCCGTCAACTTGGAAATCGGCCGTATTGGACGCATCTGCCCACCACTATACTGTACCACGTTTGTGAGTCAGTCTGGCTGTGTCTCTCGGTGAGTGAGCAAGACTCCGCGCATTCATCCAAACATTTTATTATAATCCATTTTTTGTGGTTGTTGATTGAGCCCAAAGAAAGTGTCTAGTGCCAGTCCTTTCGTAAAGTGAAAAACACGATAGAATTCTAGGAAGAAATTGTAGCAAAGTACGCGAGTGGTGTACGTGTGCTCGAACTTGCCAGGATGTATGGGAAATCCAAATCAACAATCACTTCCATCCTGGCAAAGGAAGTAGAAATCAAGGAAGCTAATGTTACGAAAGGGGTAAATATGCTAACGAAACAAAGATCACCAATAATCAAAGATGTGGAGAAGTTATTGTTGGTGTAGATAGTGTTGTGGAGTCGATCATTTGTGAAAAGGCAAGGCAGTTGCATGCGGATCTTGTGAATAAAATGCCTGAAACGAGTGCTGCTGTTAGTGAATTTAAGGCCAGCAAAGGCTGGTTTGAGAGATTTAAGAAGCATAGTGGTATACACAGTGTTGTAAGGCATGGCGAGGCTGCAAGTTCAGACAAACATGCAGCTGAAGAATTCGTGCATGATTTCAAGGAGTACGTAGAGGCTGAAGGATTCCTCCCCCAACAAGTGTTCAATTGTGACGAAACAGGCCTCTTTTGGAAGAAAATGCCAAAGAGGACCTACATCATGCAGGAGGAAAAGGCACTGCCAGGACACAAGCCTATGAAGGATAGGCTTACTCTTTTGTTCTGTGGTAATGCTAGTGGGGATTTCAAAGTGAAGCCTTTACTGGTGTATCACTCTGAAAATCCCAGTGTGTTCAAGAAAAACAATGTCGTCAAGAGTAAATTATGTGTTGTGGAAAGTTAATAAGGCATGGGTCACAAGGCAAATTTTCATTGACTGGGTCCATGAAGTGTTTGGCCCCAGTGTGAAAAAATATCTCCAGGAAAATAAATTGCCGCTCAAGTGCCTCCTGGTACTGGACAATGCTCCTGCTCATCCTCCAAACTTGGTAGACCTATTGTCTGTGGAGTTTAGTTTTATAACAGTGAAGTTCTTGCCTCCTAACACCACTCCTCTCATCCAGCCCATGGACCAGCAGGTAATTTCTAACTTCAAAAAACTCTACACAAAAGCAATGTTTCAAAGGTGCTTTGAAGTAACCTCGGACACTGACATGACCCTAAGAAAGCTCTGGAGGAATCACTTCAATATCCTCTATTGCATAAGCCTTATAGGTAAGGCTTGGCAGGGAGTGACTTCCAGGACTTTGAACTCTGCTTGGAGAAAATTGTGGCTAGAATGTGTCCTCGACAAGGATTTTGAAGGGTTTGAGGCTGACCCTGACCCTGTTGACCCTCTGCCTGTTGTGGAATCTATTGTCTTTGGGAAGTCCATGGGGTTGGAGGTGAGTGGCGAGGATGTGGAAGAGTTGGTGGAGGACCACAGGGAAGAGCTAACCACTGAAGAGCTGCAAGACCTTCATCTGCAACAGCAACAAACCACAGCTGAGGAAATTGGTTCAGAGGAGGAGGAAGAGAGGGGGAAGGATGTGCCTTCTTCAGCGATTAAGGACATTTGTGCAAAGTGGAGGGACGAGCAAAGTTTTGTGGAAAAATACCACCCTGACCAAGCTGAAACAAGCCATATCTGCAACATGTTCAGTGACAAAACCTTGTCCCACTTCAGGCAAATCTCAGACGCCAGAAACAGAGCTCTCTGGACAGTTTTTTTGTGCGACAGGGGTCCAGTGACTCAAGCTGGTCCTAGTGCCAGTAAAAGACAAAGAAGGTAAGTAACACCAGAGAGAGCTTTGATATCTAAAGTCCTTACGGAGGAGGATTCCCCTTCCAAACAATAATCAGTCCTCCCTTTCTCCTCCTCCCTGTCTTCCATATGCCATCAAGAGTCTTCAATAAAGGTATGTAATAGTGATTTAAATGTTCATTTATCCATTTCATTAGTCATTTTATTTAGTTTTCATTGTTTTGTGTATGTAAAACTATAGTTAATCTTTAAAAAAAAATATTTTTTGTTAATATTTTTGGGTGTCTGGAACGGATTAATTGTATATTTACATTAATTCTTATGGGAAATATTATTTCGGTTTTCGGCGTTTTCGGATTTAGGCCAACCTTCTGGAACGGATTACGGCCGATAACTGAGGGTCCACTGTACTTGCATAAAGGTAATGAACATTTTGTTGCAAGATTTATGAATTTAGATAAATCATATGATAAGGCAGATAGGGGAGCAATTTGGCTAGTGTTCAAATGTATGGAATAGGTGGTAGTTTACTAACATCAATGAAGAGTTTTTATGTGGATAATGAGACTCAGGTTAGGGTATGATGGAGAAATGGAGGATTATTTTCCAGTAATAATAGGCTTTCGACAGGGATATGTATGATGTTACCATTGTTTAACATGTTTATAGATGATGTTATAATAGTAGTAAATGTGTTGGAGAAGTTTGGGACTAGAAGATAATGAATTTGAGATATAGTGGGTAGTTGTCACAGTTGTTAGTTGCTAATGACACACTTCATTTGGGAGATTTTAAAGAGAAGTTGCAAACATTGATGGAGGGTGTGTAAAAAAAAATACAAAAATAGTAAAGATGAAGGTGATGAGAGTAACAGAAAAATGGAGGCAATGAAAGAGTGGAAGGAGTAAGGAGAACTTAATGTAACCAGATATTTGGGAATGAACTTGACAGTAGATGGGTCTTTAAAAGATAGTTGAACTATGGAATTAATGAGGTTAGGAAGGCAAGTTTTATTTTTATTTTTAGTAAGCTATTTGGAAGAAGGGGTTACTAGACCATTTCTCCCAGCATTTTAGTTGACTTTTACAACATGCATGGCTCACAGAAGAAAGATTCTTATTCCACTTCCCCATGGATATGAAAAGAAGTGAGTGTGTATACATAAATGTGTACGTGCATGTGTAGTGTGACCTAAGTGAGTAAAAGTGCAAGATGTACCTGTCATCTTGTGGTTTATGAGACAGAAAAAAAACACCAGCATTCCTGCCATTTTGTAAAACGAATACAGGTTTCTGTCTTAGGCTCATTTGGCACCTGGGTGGTGGAGAGTATAGTGGTACCAACACTTACATGGGTGTGAAGCATGGGTTGTGAATATTGCACTGAGAAGGAGGCTGGAGGTAGTGAAGATGTCACATCTAAGGGCAGTGTGTGGTGTAAATATTATGCAGAGAATTCATAGTATGGAAATGAGGAGGTGTGGAGTTACTGAAAGTATTATTCAGAGGGCTGAGGAGGGGTTGTTGAGTTTAGTCATTTAGAGAGGATGGAACACAATAGGATGACTTGGAGGATGTATATATCTGTAGTGGAGGAAAGGAGGGGTAAGGGTCATCCTAGGAAAGGATGGAGGGAGGGGGTAAAAGAGGTTTTGTATGTAAGGGGCTTGGACGTATAGCAGGCATGTGTGAGCGTGTTAGAAGTGAGGGGAGTAGAATGGTTTTTGGGACTTGATTAGCTTTTGGAATATGAGCAGGATAATATTTTGTGAAAGGATTCAGGGAAACCAGTTAGCAGGACTTGAGTCCTGGAGGTGGGAAGTACAATGTCTGCACTTTAACCCTTAAACTGTCCACACGTAGATATACGTTCACTCGCGTAGCTGACCGAACGTAGATCTACGTTTTTTTTCAAATGCTTTTAACCTTGCCACGATAAGCCTGAGTTGCCTAGAGATTAGAGAATGGGTCTGTGAACTCAGTGTGTGTAGTATTACAAAATGTGGGAATGACAAACAAAATGCACTCTTCATTTTAAAGAAAACGAACAATTTATTTTTTTCTCAAAATACTCGGTCAGCTACGCGAGTGAACGTATATCTACGTGTGGACAGTTTAAGGGTTAAAGGAGGGGGTTTGGGATATTTGCTGTTTAGAGTGACATCTAAACTGTCGTATCTGTGTGCATCTTTAAAGACAGTGTGAATGACGGTGAAATTTTTTTTTTTTTTTGGTCACCCTGCCTCGGTGGGAGACGGCCACCATGTTAAAAAAAAAAAAAAAATTGCAAGACAGGATTTTATATCTTTATTAAGTTGTTACTTGAACACACACTAAGAGGCATTTCATCCTGGTTTCTTAATTGAGGTACGAGTTAGGTGAGTGGTGTATTGAGGCATCTGTGAATACAAAATTTTATCCTTGAGGACAAAAAGGGTTATGTACTAACACTGTTGTATGGGTGTGAGACATGGGTTTTGTTGCATGGGTGTGAGGTATGGGTTTTGTTGCATGGATGTGAGGCATGGGTTTTGTTGCATGGTTGAGGCATGGGTTTTGTTGCATGGTTGTGAGGCATGGGTTTTGTTGCATGGTTGTGAGGCATGGGTTTTGCATTGGAGGCATGGGTTTGTGCAGTGTGAGGCATGGGTTTTGTTGCATGGTTGAGGCATGGGTTTTGTTGCATGGTTGTGAGGCATGGGTTTTGTTGCATGGTTGTGAGGCATGGGTTTTGTTGCATTGTGAGGCATGGGTTTTGTTGCATGGTTGTGAGGCATGGGTTTTGTTGCATGGTTGTGAGGCATGGGTTTTGTTGCATGGTTGTGAGGCATGGGTTTTGTTGCATGGTTGTGAGGCATGGGTTTTGTTGCATGGTTGTGAGGCATGGGTTTTGTTGCATGGTTGTGAGGCATGGGTTTTGTTGCATGGTTGTGAGGCATGGGTTTTGTTGCATGGTTGTGAGGCATGGGTTTTGTTGCATGGTTGTGAGGCATGGGTTTTGTTGCATGGTTGTGAGGCATGGGTTTTGTTGCATGGTTGTGAGGCATGGGTTTTGTTGCATGGTTGTGAGGCATGGGTTTTGTTGTAAGAGCGTGAGGCATTGGTTTTAAATGTGTCAAAAAGGAGGAAGCTAAGTTGACTAGGATGGTATATAGATCTGGGGTGGATGGAAAGAGGAATAGGGTAGCATGGAGGGGGTACAGATTTCGAGTTCTGAGGGTTTTTCACATCCAACAGGCTTGAGTGAGTGGAGGCAAGTGACTTTTATACCTGGAGAGGGTTTCAGGGGTCAACGCCCCTGCAACCTGGTCTGAGACCAGGCCTCATGTATGACATAACATGCTGTTGGGATTGTGAGAAAGGTGACATTTATGAAGGAATTCAGGGAAATTGGTTAGCCAGACTTGAGTCCTGAGGTGGGAAGTACAGTACCTGCACTGAAGAGGGTTGGGGATGTTGCAGTTCATCCTAACTGTAATGTCAGCATACTTCTTGCAAAGATGGTGACCGTATGAATAATGGTGAAAGTGTTCCTTCTTTTTTGGGGTCACCCTACCTCCGTGGGGAGTGGCCAGTGTGTTTAAAAAAATATAAACAGTGTAATTACTAAACACATGTAGTATGCACTTGATAAAAATTAATCTCTTAATTTTCTTTACAGGATAGTTGGAAGTTACTTGGAAGCTCTTGAAGATAAAACTCTTAAAGATGTAGCTGTTATGGTGGTTGAAGATGAATGGGGTGATATTGTAGCTTATAGTTCAATTGCTGGCAATGCAGAAGATCAGACTTCCAGAGATTCAGCATTTCGTGAAAAGATAAAAGATAAATACCCTAAGGTAGGGTCTTGAATTTTTATGAATTTATTTGTGCTGCTATTTATTTTTAAGTTGGAATAAACATATATTAATCCTTCTAAATTTCAACTTTGCTTGGTGTAAATGGTTATTTAGAGGTGGAGCAGTTACACCCTAAAATTGGCATGCAATTAAATTAGTGCTAAAAAAAAAAGGCTAATATATGCAGGCCTGCAGCGCTGTATAACCCCTGTGGTTTAGCGCTTGTATTTGATTATAATTAATAATAATATATGCAGGAAAAGAATGATTGAGCTATCATTCTACTCCCCTCGTGGTTGTTTTGCATCTTGTATTGCTTGGTTTGCAATATTTGCTTAATGGAGGAAAAAATTGATTATGGTCTAAATGTTTACAAAGTTAACCCTTCCCCCCCCCCCTGTCCACAATAAACAATTTAAATTAGTTATGTACAGCTTACCTACCTTTTGGCAGTTATGTTAAACCATGTTTTATGCATTGTGGTTTGTTGTTGACAGCAGGGAGCTCCCTGGGTACACAGTTTGAGAGTGCCTCATTACTGGGCTCTTGCCACTGAGGCTTTTGTTTTGGGGAAAAGCTAGTCACTCACCTAAGTAGATAGTGACCCTTAACATCAGAAACATGTAATACTCTACACCCTATCTAGAGTACTACAGTATTTTCTTTATTAATGCTAGTATCATAAATTTTGTTGGATGCGTGCTACTGTTTGTGCAATAATGAAAAAAAACGTAGAAAAATTAAAATTGTTTTTAATATACATATACATTTACAGTATTAAAGTACTGTATGATCAGCTGACTACAGGTTAAACTGATGCTGGTGAGGGGCTCGTGATCCAAGGAATTGGACCTGACCACTCTATCATTGGATTGAACCTAATTGCCTCCCATTTCTTCAGCCATTGTATGATGCCTATGGGTTTAGTGCTCCTCTGTGAATATACAGTAATAATGGAGGGTAAGCCAGTTGTAGAGTCTTCTGTATTGTCTTGTTACACTGCAGAAATAAAGGGTAAACACTACTTGTATGTACCTTTCAAGACATAAGGATTTTCTAAACAATAAGTGAACAGAGACTTGCATAAGACATACAGTATAGCAGTGTGTTGGGGCAGATAAGTGTGAACTTCAGCAGTCAGCTTGTTGCTCATTACAGTCCTCTAGTTATGTATATCTCAAAAAGGTAGACTGCTTAGCCTTGCAAATTAAGTCTAGGATTCTCTGAGTAATGAATAAACATAAACTTGCACATAAATATCCCAAAGTGTTGAATTAAGTTATTGTTTTCTTTGAAAGAGGTTGCTAGCAGATGCTCTTGCTCTAGGCAGTGCTGGTACCATTGATGCTAGTAGTGATTTTGCTGATGCTGTGATGCTGGTAATGATGTTGCTGGAGCTTTTACTATTCATGCTGGTAGTGGTTTTGCTCTGACTATTGCTTTTGATGGTAGTGGTGCTGTTGCAGGCAGCTGCTTCATGTGTACCATTTTGAACCTTATCTAACACTTCCAGTTTCTGGATTATCAAGAGATTTTACTCTTATTCCTGATACCCCCAGCATCACTTGTGTTCTGGGTGCTATGGTTAATACTATCCAGAGATGAGAGTTATGGTAATAACAAAAGTGCTTGATAAACACTTTGTTACAGGCAGGTGGCCATCCACCTACTCTTGGCAATATTAAAATTTCTGCATTTAATATTTACCTAGCTAAACTTTTTGGAGGCTGCAGTAACAAAATCTCCCAAACCAAGGCTGCATTAAATTAGGGTTTACTTTCAATAACTGCTTGAAATTTGTGTTATTTCTTTAGCCTATTTTTTGGCATAAAATTTTTGAATGTTAGTCATACCTACAGTTAACAATTCATGCTCTTGTCACATGTTCTCAAATTTTTAAAAGATTATCATGGATGTGTTTCATGCTTCCAGGTAATTAGGGAAGAAGGAATGATGCTGACTCCGTGTGAAGAGCTTCTTATATCATTGTCTTCCGAACCACAGCCTCCACCCAAAGTGCTTGTTACTTCTCACCCTGCCAAAATGTCTCTTGCCTGCCTTCTCTCTGTTACTGATGAGTCTATTAGCAAGAGATTGCTAACTTGTATGCTCGCTTCAGTTAGAGCTCGTGGTAAGTTTAAATTTTATATACCTTCCACTTTTTCTTTGTAACATAGGACAGAATTGTACATAGTTTCCGACATCTAAAATGTCCTAGCACACACTAACTGATCTCCTTTGCTGAAAGTCCCTTTTTTACACTTAAACGGAAACTAATCTGCACCATCTCTGATTTAAATTTTACACTCGCCCTAATACTCCACCTCTATTTACCCCTACTACAGGTACACTCCTACACTTCACCAACCTATTTTTCCCACACTCCTATTCTGCATCCCTCTCTCCCATCCACAGTGCTTTATGACCCATATTGGTTTAGTGCATGAAGTTAGCTATTTTTATTATTATTGATTTTCTGATCATCTAAATAGCCTGTATCAAAAATACTTAAGTTAGGCTACATATAGTGAGCACAGGTCATCAGGTTAAGATATATTGTGTTTTAGTTTTGGCTTTTGAGTATGTATGGTTGTACAGTATTTAGCTTTGTAAAAAAAATGACAGGTCAAAACACTTTGTAAATCATACAACTTTCTCCCCATCATACTTTCTCATGCTATCTTCCCCTTCTCCATTCTCTTGATCACTTACCTGGCTTTCTATTGCTCTTCCCCTCCTCCCTTCTCTTGCTCTCGTCCTGTCCTCCCTTCTCTTGTTCTCGTCCTGTCCTCCCATCTCTTGCTCTCATCCTGTCCTCCCATCTCTTTGCTCTTGTCCTGTCCTCCCTTCTCTTGCTCTCGTCCTGTCCTCCCATCTCTTGCTCTCGTCCTGTCCTCCCATCTCTTGCTCTCGTCCTGTCCTCCCATCTCTTGCTCTCGTCCTGTCCTCCCTTCTCTTGCTCTCGTCCTGTCCTCCCTTCTCTTGCTCTCGTCCTGTCCTCCCTTCTCTTGCTCTCGTCCTGTCCTCCCTTCTCTTGCTCTCGTCCTGTCCTCCCTTCTCTTGCTCTCGTCCTGTCCTCCCTTCTCTTGCTCTCGTCCTGTCCTCCCTTCTCTTGCTCTCGTCCTGTCCTCCCTTCTCTTGCTCTCGTCCTGTCCTCCCATCTCTTGCTCTCGTCCTGTCCTCCTTCTCTTGCTCTCGTCCTGTCCTCCCATCTCTTGCTCTCGTCCTGTCCTCCCTTCTCTTGCTCTCGTCCTGTCCTCCCATCTCTTGCTCTCGTCCTGTCCTCCCTTCTCTTGCTCTCTTCTCCCCCAATCTTTTCATTTATTGCTTTCCCTCTCCTATCTTGTTCTTTGCTTCCCTTCTCTTGTTCTCTTCCCCCTTCCCATTTTGATTTATTGCTCTCCCCCTCCTGTCTTGCTCTCTTCACTTGATCTCTTACCTGCTCTCTTCTCTGCCTCTTTTCTGTTTTCCTTCCTTGCTCAATTTCTCTCTCCTCCCCTCCCTTCTCTCTTCTTCCCCATCCATTTTCTCTCCCCCATTTATCATCTCACCCTCCTTTCCATTTTCTCCTCCTCTCTTATTTCTTATTTCCTCATCCTTCCCTCCCCCCATTTTGTTCATTCTTCTCTCCCTTATTTTTTTTTTACTCTTTCCTCTCTCATTTTTTCACTCATCCCTCTCTCATTTTTCTTCTCCCACATAAAAATGTACAAATGTTTAAACTGTGTAAAAGTCTATTTTATACATTAATATTATCAATTTTAACTCTTTCACTGTCCAGACCCTTTAAATTAATATAGCTCCCAGGGCCCAAATTTAAAAAAAAAAATTCTTCTGCAATGGTAGAGAATCTTTTTCTAAAGGTATTGACACCAAAAATAGGAAATTTATGGAAAACTTTCAGAATTATCGGTCTGGATGCAGTTTATGCATCAATGATTTTGCACACTGAGTCCTATTTTAAACCAATTAAAATGCTCTATTCAATGAAATTCTTAGCTATTTCGCTAGTATGCCTTCCATTCTATCGATTGTGCATAATAAACCACCCGTTCAACTATCAGAATTACCCTACAAAATGCACAAAGTCAGTAATTTGGCCAATTTTGTACAAAATTTAAAAAAAAATATATATATAAATAGTCCAAAACAATCACTGTAGACATTCCAGGCACTAAAACATTTCCTCTATACAATAATCATGTCTCCAGGCCTCTCCTATATTACACTTGTCTTCCATTTTGAATGCATCGCATAAAAAATAAAAGATTTACCATATGTCTTGGCTATAAAGTATAACGGGAATAATTGGTCATGGTTTATGGCCTCCCAATAATTGAATCGGATCTATTAAAAACCCATAAAACAGACTGGAGGTGTTGGGAGGGGGCCATTCCCACCCTCAGGAAATTAGCAAAAATTTAATTTCTGCTAATTTGAGCCCAATTTCAAGCTGCTTTCAGTCCTGAAATCAACCAAACTTATTTCTATTTCAGCAGTATATCCTCCATTCTATAAAATGACACCAAACAATAGTCAATAAAACCTTAAAAGCCATCCTAGAAAACACCACAGTCACTGTTTTAAACCAAACACAAAGTCAATGTTTTACTTTTCCCATGATTCACCATGAGGGGCAGGATTTTTTTTTTATACTATTCACACTCACCACACACTCATTGTCTCATAGATCAAAATATGCTGCTGCTCGCATCTTATCTAGGGAGCTGTGCTCAAAACTTAGATCTTCATGAGGGACCCTGGCATCAATAACATAGATCTGCCTGATGGCCACTGAAAAGGTTAATAGATTTCTGTAAATTTTCAGGTATATTTGGTGGCCATTGCAGTGTGAATGTTGGAGAAAAAAATTATTTAGACTTGTACAGTCGGCATGGGTTCCTAGAGGTGACGACACAAAGTACAACATTATACTTAGGAAGATCCTTCTGATGACCACCTCTGCCTTGCATTGACTGTCAGGCGCTGCCAGTACCTGCTGTGTTGCAGCCTCCTGAGAGAGAGAACTCATCCTGGGCTACATGCTATGGTTATCTTTGAAATCAATTTGCCTGGGCATTTTAATGGTCTGGTGCAACTGGATATGTGCCATGGTTTCAGATGACTCAGATTTCACCAAACTTTACCATTAGTCCCTGATGCCAGTTATCCAGAATGATTGGTATTTGGGTGATCAATCTCAAGGCTGTCTTCATTCAGTTTAAGCTATTGCAGCTGTTAAATGTGATATTTATGTTGACAAGTTGTTAGCAAATTTCATGTAATTGTTGTTCCTAATTATGGAGCACAAAAGGTATTTCTTCAAATGACTTAAGTATTCTTTGCCAACAATTTGTTTACTTACTTTTTATTTTTAGTCATACATATAACAGAGTATGTTTGAATATATGTAGTCATGTATAGTTACAAATCTTTTTATCAATAAAATTATTCTATGATTGTATTCTTTGTCTCCTTGAAAAATTGACTCCAACTTTGAGCATTTTTGGCAGAATATTTTTTCAAAGAAATACCTAATATTTAAAAAAATAATCTATATACCGAAATTGAATATTTAATTAATTATTTCATATTTATTTGGCTCTTACTGTATTAACTCTTCTAACATTTGACTGATGTTTAATTTTTCTTTAAGGAACAGTATTAATGGATATTCTTTTACCGAAAAATAATTGAGAACACCTGGCGCTATGATAGATTCATAAGTAACTGGAGCATTCTTGAAGATTGAGAAAAAGTCTCATGATTAAAAGGTTTTTGGTCCAGGAAGCAATCTTTCAAATGGGGGGTTGCTTTTATGTTTGTAAATGCTTTTAATCAAAGGAATTTGAGCTACCCTTGCCTTCCTCGACCCCTCAAAGGCAGTGCTTTGATGCTGGTGAGGGGCCCTTGAGTATTAAGGAAATTAGAATTATCCTTCCCTTAGACTGAAACTTATTTCTTCCTTTTTTTTTCCCCAGGCACTGTAATGACCTCTTCCCTTTCTTGGAGTGAACCTGAATACCTCTCATTCCCCAGGTGTTATATGACCCCTACAGGTCATATACATGTACCAAAAATGTATAACACCTGTGGGTTTAGTTTTCCCTATAAATATAATTTGCTTTAAAATGGTTTATATTGAATTCCTAAAGAAGGAAAACAGATTTGAGCATGGGAAATCCAATGAGCATATTTTGAACAAAAACCTATTTGTTTTTCATTAAATGTGTTGGTTGCCCACCACATGTTTTGAAAATATCTATACTACTCAAGGAAGGTGCTTTAAAAGTTAGTGTAGGGTTCTTTATCCAAAAGACTGGATTTATCCTACCTTTAAACAAACTTCCTTGATACAGGTAAAGGGCACTTGGTCTAAAGAATTTGTCTTAGATCAAACCTGAATGCCTTCCATTCTTCCAGGTGCTGTGACCCCTATGGGTTTAGTACTTGTCCATGATAATAATAATTTGAATTTAACCTGAATGCCTCTCTTGTTCAAGTCACTGTATGATCCTTGTAGGCTTATATTTTCCTAATTAAAATACCTAAACATCAGTAGTGTATATTTACAGAAAAAGATTTAACTGTGTGGGAGAGCCCTCACATTTCTGTCCTTGCCAGAGGCACGTTTCTGGACTGGACTCAACTGAGGGAACATTAGAGAAATTCCCTGCAAGTTATAACTGACCCCATCTGCATTTATGGTTGGTTTGAGCACTTTATTTCATGACACTTTCATGTGTATAAGTATAATGCTAAAGTTGTGCCAGAACCCTGATACACCAGTCTTGGAGTTGAGCCATGCTGTAATGAATATTTTTATTACCTTGCATGTGTAGTGGCACTTTCATATCTTAAAGATGTCATTGGGTGGTAAGAAACGTATCCTTCACATTTGGGTCCACAGACTTGAGGATGACTATGGGAATTATCAAGAATGAGGACAACCTCGAATTTTTTTGTTTTTTTTCTGACCAGGTACTGTACATCTTAACTGCAGAACTAACCGTTTAGAGTTTGGCACTTTAATTGATTGATAATTGCAGGACTAAAAAATACTTGAGAGAGTGGTTCGTCATTACACTGGTTTGTTAGATCACCGAATAACAAAAGTATTGTCTTGACTTTTAATAGCATGAGAATTCTCAGTGTGACAAATTAGGATAGCTTTGCATATGAAGATACTAGTTGCATTTGTGCAGAGAACCAAAGTGAAGCAGTCTTTAGCTGCCTTGAAACTGGTCCCTTGTTCCCCCTCTAGAGAAGTTCCCCTCTTTAAGGGGAGCTCCTTGTCGTGGTAAAGAGGCTATCGGTCTGAGGAATTGGACCTCTTGGTCTTCTTCCTCAGACCGAACCTAATTACCCCCCAATATCCCCTCCCCTTTCCCATCTTCCCCATCCTCCCTTTTTCCTTTCCTCCTCCTCCTCATCCCTCCCTTATTTCCTTCCCAGTTTTACCCTGGGAGCTTCCCTCCTCAGGCATTCTAGTTCCTAGGTAGGGGGAAGGGTATTGTGGTCCATCCCATTCCGTTGAGGTCCTTGGCGGTGGTGTAGTTTGCCATGGAATCTGGATTGCCTGGGGATGTCCCGATCCCCCTCCGGTCACCCGGGGGGTGGCCTTGGGTATCTTTCGGGCGACGGGTGTATCTCTGGAGGCCACCTTTCGGATTCCAGGGGTGGTGGCCGAAGGCGGTATGCTTTGTGGCGGATATCCGCTGAGGTGGCTCGGTGGATGTGAGGTTGCTATCCCGGATTGCTGGTTTACTGGCATGAAGGGTAGGGTATGGCACGGGTTCCATGCAGCATCTGCACTACTTGCGGTGTTGAGGTCCTCTTGGGCGCGGAGGGGGATTTACGCTCCCTTTCATTCCTCCTAGGAGCTATTCCTCCACGTTCCCCCCTTTTTTTTTATTCTTTTTTTTATTCTTTTTTTATTTTTATTTTATTTTCTTTCTTTTTTTTCTTAAAAATAAAAAGAAAGAAGTAACCTAACCATGGCTGACCCAATCCATGAACCCACTACCCCCGGGCCCCTTCCTGATACCGCACACAGTACTGACCCTGCCTCGTTAACGGACAACTCTTTGGACACCTCATGCCCCTGTACCTCTTGCTGGTGCCGATTTGTCACCTACAGGTACCGGGGTTCTGACCGGCCCTTTTGACATATCTGACCTTCGCTCTTCTCTGACCTTGATTCCGGCTTCTCCCTCAACGGTGCGGAAATTTTCGAATCGCTCGCCCGTCTCCCATCGGACCACCCCCGGTCCCACACCCAAACGACCAAGACCCTTACATGACGATTCAACACTTCCTTCTCGTTCATCTCAGAAACGACTAGCACGTCGCGCACTCCCCTTAGATACTTTGTTTCACACTACTCAATGAACAAAGTTTTTACTCTAGGACC